>VDFB02236192.1:0-19179 GCA_007258455.2 Sequoia sempervirens
TATGTGTCCCATGGAGGCAAGTGTCTCATCGTGGAAAGTGTCAATAGTCAAGGCCTTTGTAAGGTCGGAAAGTGTTTGATCATGAATGGCGTAAAGGTCAAGGAGTGGATCATCCTAGATTTCTTGGTCAACAATAGGGTCTTGGTCAAAGATGGGGTTGTCATAGATGATATAATCGGAAATGGAATTTTTGTTAAGGATATGTGTGTTTTGGATGTCATGATTATTTTGAAGGACATCTTGAATGAACTTTGAGATAGGGTCATGGGATGGACTACCTTGTTCTTGACATGAGGGTGACATTATAAGGTCATGCTTTGAACTTTCATTTTGACATGTATCCCCAAGTTTATTAAATGGGATTTGACTTTGGACTATGATAGAATTTTCATGACTAGATGTGGCTTGTGAGGGGGTGACTTGAAAAGGATTAATGACCAAAGGACTAGGATAGGATGTGGGAACTTGGACTGGACTAGTATATGAAGGACTAGGATAGGACATGGGGACTTGGACTGGAGTAGCATGTGAGGGACAAGAATAGGACATGGAGTCTTGGACTAGATTAATTATTGAATGACAAGGATATGACATGGAGACTTGGACTGGATCTGTATGGTATGATGTGGGGACTGGCTTTTAGTTGGTAGATAGTTTGATAAGGATACAGACTTGAGGCGGGATCCTTCGTGCGAAAGAACTAGCATATGATGTGGAGACATGGAATGGACTAGCGGAAAATTGACTTCCCTTGTAAAAGTTAGGATAAGGCTGATTAATGGATGTTTGTTGTGGACTAATGTCATGGATGGTGTTAAGTGACTTTTGGTAGTGAGGGTAGACGGATGGAGGTGGCAAAGTATTTATGTCAAAGCCTCGTGGTAACTTAGCTCCTTGGTCCAAAAGCATGGCTAGATACCTTTGAGGGTCACGTAAGATTGAGTTTTCTAGGCCAGTTCTCTTCAGGATTTTATTATAAACTAAGTCACTGACGCGCCCTCCAATCCATTTAGTCTCTCTTTATTATTGGCTCAAAAATGTTTTGTGATGAAGATGGAACTATTCTGAGGAAGATTGCATGTTCATATTTGTAAATAGGTGGAAAATTCGTATTTATTGCGTGTCTATAAGTGTTATTGTCGATGTTGATTGGGAATCTTTATCTGGTTTCATCATTTATGATTTATCTTTGAAGCCTAGTCTCAACCGTAAAAGGGATTTTCTCAAATAAGGATGATGAGAATGACAAGTAAATGTGGGGATGATGACAACCTATTTTTTTTGGATTTTCAATAAGGATGAAAATGCAAGACTATGTTTCCTAAAATGTCGACTAGGATGACTAGGTGATGAAAATGTTTGTCTAAGGGAAATAACTAATGCAAGATGATGATATTGTCAAAACCAAAGTGTCAAATATGGACTAAGACGATAATGTTGACGAAGGACTAAAATGATGATGTAAAGTCTAGGTTTAAAATGAGGACTAAGATGAACAATGCAAAGTCTAAGTTCAAAATGAGAACTGAGATTGTTTTTATTTTTGATGTTTTGTTGAAAAGTCTGAGTTGTCTAAGGTCGATTGTTTGTGTCCAGATTTGTGAATGTTGTGTATATTGTTTGAAAATCTAGAAAACACTTGACAAGCATGATGTTTTGGTGTATCCAAGCACACATAAGACAAGTAAAATCCTAAAAGGCCAATAGGCCAAGGGTTTGTATACTTGATATAGCCCACTGATATACCCCGGATTGGTGATAAACACCTTTCCTTCTCGAGAGCGGATAGCTTAGAATTTTGGTGGCATTGGCTCCCCTCCATGGCTCATTAATGTCATTCGAGCACACCAAATTTGGATTCTTTGGGTAATGACATCCCAAGAATTGCTATCTCTACTCAAGGGGATCAGTAGTGAGTGTCTTCAGGCATGATACTGTACCCTGCACTATATCAAACAACAGCTAATAGAATGGTTGGACACTAAGACAAGAGGTGTTTAATACGGGCATTTCGTTCGTGGGGCATGATCCATGCGGCAAGAGTCCCCTTTCAGATCTATCTCGTAGGAACCACACTCGTGATTCTTGGGTTTTCCCCAAGAATCCACTTTTATATACCGGCTGGAAGTCCCTCGGGTTCAGGGTGCTACCAGTCTGAGTCGTCCTGGGGTGAGTACTTTTCCCACCAGAATAGGCCCAAATTCTAGAGTTAGTAACCATTTCTCTTACACCCAGGATCGCCCGAAAACGCAAAGGGAGAGGATACTTCGATTACTAAGTCATGAGGGTAATAAAAAAAAGAAAGAATGGGTCTAGTTTTCTGATCACCGAGTTTTTACAAGGTGAGAGCATACTTGCCTACCATTTGCTCAAACACAATCAGACACTTGCAAATAAAAATCATTTTAGAGCACCAAAGGAAATGTTCCTAAATTAAAAAAATACAAACAAATGGTTTGAGAAATAAATCTTCGACAAACGCAGCTGCAAAACCACATGTCAATAGTTTGAATATATGTCTTTGACCCACGAAAAACTCCAACGCCACATGCTTTCAACAAAGATTAGTAACCAAAAAAAATTAAAAAAAATTAATGACAACAGCAAATAAAAACAGCGATAACTTTCTCAAAAATTAATGAAATTTTATATTATTTGAAGTTTCAGAAAGCTAAGAATCAAACCTTCAAAACCCAGAAATTATTTTCCAAGATTCTACACAAAAAAAATGTTATATGCAAAAGAGAATGCGGGTTTCAAAAGCTAAATTAAAAAAACAGCGATCACTAAAATAGCCATAACTTTCTTAAATCTTAATAAAATTTGAAACCGTTTCAAATTCTGGAAAGCTAAGACTGAGATCTACAAAACCCAGAAAATGTTTTAAAATATTCTATTCGCCCATTTTTTTGTGCTCAAAAGATGGTGATGGGATTTCATATGACTTCTTGGCTGTAACCTGCAAAACAGTGAAAACAGACAAGAAAACACACAATTTTTTCTATGAAATGTCGGGTTCACTAATCAATAAAACATAAATCAAAAGACCTTCTATAAAGACAATGAAAGAAACTAAATAACCAATATACAACTTTCTGTAGGAGTTTTCCATAATTCCTGCCAATGCGTACACCTTCAGTTGCTGATTTCTGTTGCTTGCGGATCTAACGTCACGAACACAATCATACGAGAATACTAAGCTTGAGTTTGATCAAAGTTTTCAATACTCACAGCTAATACTTTAACATACTGAGCTGGTCAGCAAGACAATAATTGCAATATTGGGGAAGCCTAAGTGTGCAAGTGAGTAAGTATGCAAATGCCTGTAATCAAAATCTACTTATAAAATGCGTGTGTGTGTGTGTAATGAAAAGTGGGGAAATTGCATTTTACTCTTAAATCATTTTGAATGAATGGGTGGTCCTTCCTCACTATAACTTCAAATAAGAGGTCGAGTTGATCAGAATCTAATTGGGGTTAGGAAAATTCAGTAATGAAACTGATCAAGATAATATCTCGAGATAATTGGATCGTGATTGGAGAATAATGAAAACATTTTCAAAAATAGATTTACCCCGAAATGAATAAGATAAAATGGGCTGGGAATCAATTTGGAAGGTGAGAACCATTGTTCACTGACTCTTGGCAGAAAGTTACCAATTTGGAATTAAATTAATTCCAAATGTGAACTTTTGAGAAATAGTAAATAATCAGTTTTCGAATTATTTACCAAAATGAGCTTGTAGTTAAGAAGAGATGACATTTTAAATATTTTAATTTATTTAAAATGAGAAGAATATCCAATTTGGCAATTAAATAATTAAATTTAATTATTTAATTTAGCAAATAAGACTGATAATTAAATAAATTAATTAATTCATTTAATTATGACAATTAGTGACATATTAAATAAATAATAGAAACTTATTTATTTAATAATCAAGAAAGAATAAAGTGAATAGAAGACAATTAAATAAATTAAGAAATTTATTTAATTAAGGGGAGACTTAGACAATTAATGACGTATTTAATAAATAAATAGAATTTATTTATTTAATAATCATGAAGAATAAAAGGACATGAATTAATTAAATAATTATGAATTATTTAGTCAATAGTTGAATGTGGACCAAGGACATAATTAAATGTCACAATTATGCTAGGACGAAAGTGGTTAAAAATGAAGCTTGCAGGCCTAGGTCATTTTTAGGTGTCTACACTATGCTTTGCAACTAAATTTCCTGCACCATCAAAACCCTTCTACTAAATGCATTTTCCACTTTGTTAGCTTTCCCTTTCTTATACTTAATGGTGAAAGTAAAATCTTGCAAATATTCAACCCATTTAGCATACCTATGACTGAGTTTATCTTGACTATTCAAAAATTAGAGTGCATGATTATCAATGTACACTATAAACTCCTTAGAAAGCAAATAATGTCTCCACTTCTTTAATGCTTGCACCATTGCGTATATTTCAAGGTCATAGGAAGAATACCTTTTCTTGGCTTCATTCAATTTTTCATTGAAGAATGCAATAGGCCTATTTTCTTGACTTAGTACAACACCTATGGCATGGCCACTTGCATCACATTCAATGGTAAAGACCTGATCAAAACTAGGAAAATCCAATATAGGTTGCTCAACAACCCTCCTTTTCATTTGTCTTGAAGGTTATTTTCCATTCATCACCAAGTCTGATTCTAACTTGATGGTACCCACTCTTGAGATCAATCTTGGAAACATAGCATGCACCACCCAAATAATCCATTAGATCTTCAATTCTTGGAATGGAAATCTATACCTTATTGTAATCTTGTTGATGACCCTAGAATCAGTGCACATCCTCCACTCCTCTCCTCTCTTTTTTGGTACTAGGCAGGGCTTCTTCGAGCTCAAGCTATAATCGCCCGCCTCAGGCAGACAACCACTTGCATGGCTTAATCTCCTCATTTTGTTGTGAAACTTATGTACGATATTTTGTTTAAAACTATCCCCACAGAGATGCAATTAGTCTGGGTAAGTTAAGCCTCTCATGGTTGGCAAGGTCTTGGGAATCTCATCAACCACTATATCAAGATATTTCTTAAGCAAGGGTTTGATCTCCAAAGGAAACTCTTCTTTCTTTTCTATTGCCATAACAGATCTAGGCTTTACTATGATGGAAAAACCCACATTCTCCTCTTCCATAGTCTTTAGGAACTCCTTTTCATTGACCAACATCACACTAGACCCTACTTGGGAATATTGGCTCTCATCTTTCAATGGTGTGAGGTGTAAGAAACCCCATACTTTTATATGGCATATGTGTTTTTCCTACCATCATGGATTTCCTTTCTATCATATTACCAAGGCCTACCCAAAAGAAAATGACAAACATCCATTGGGACTATGTCACACAAGACGTTATCCTTATATCCCCCTATGTGAAATCTACCCAACTTTGTTCACTCCCAACTGCTTGTTTCCCTTTGTTAACCCAAGAGACTGTGTATGGAGTGGTACGAGGGGTTATTTGTAACTTAATCTTTTCTACCATTTCAATAGAAACCAAATTTTCTGTACTACCAAAATCAATCAATACTTTGCAACATTTACCTAGGCACTTACATGTAGTTCTGAAAAGTGACTTTCTTTGTGGTGGCTCCTTCTCTATTGGTACTTTGATCAAAGTCCTCACCATGAGAGACTCGCCAACTTATAGATCAGCATTATGTGATGGAGAATTGACACTTTCATTATCCTCCCCTTGTATAAACTAATTTCTTCTTTCTCCCCCATATGAAGTGGTGGACTTATATTTAGTACATTTCCATGCTTGATGGCCTAGAAATTTATTGTACTTATAACATTTCCTAGTTAATCCACTTGATACTCCTCTTTGGCCTCCAAATCTACCCCTATTGTTGGGTCTTCTTCCTCTAAAGCTACCCCTTGAGTCTAATTTTTGTTCCTAATTGGTGCTTGCTTCACCTTGTGATCTTTAGGACTGCCCCCTACTAGAAAATGTCCCTCTTCCTCTAGAATTCCTTCCTCTACCCCTACTTTATTTTTTCCTTCTCCTCAACTTATCTTTAGCCTTTATGGCCAATTGATAGCACTCTTCCACCGTTCTTGGGTTTGTGAGGCTTAGTTCATCCTAAAGGTTTTTCTCAACCCATTGATATATCTTGCCACTTTTTCTACATCATCTTATAAATAGCATGCCCTTATACTCAATTTGTAGAACTCCTATGTATAGGCCTTCACATCCATATATTTTTGCTTAAGGTTTTGAATCTTTTTGAATAATTGAATGGATAGTCACCAGGTAGGAATTTTCCTTTGAGTTTAGCAACCATCCTATCACAAGAGGTGATTTTAGATTTTCCCTTCTTTATCCTCTCATCTTGTACATAGTCCCACCAAAGTAAGGCACGACCCTTCAATTTTTTCTTGGCCAACTTCACCCTTTGTTCTTCTAGTGCATCTTCATATTCAAAGTAGTTGTTTAGTGCTCCTATCCAATCTAAGAGTTATTCATTGTCTAATTTTCCTGCATACATTGGTAAATCCATCTTTATCTTGGGACCTTCTCCCTTGAATTCCTTCAATAGCTTTTCCATTATCAAGTCATTAGGATCCATCTCTTCTTCAGACCCTTCTTGGGAGTGTTCCTCCTCCCCTTCTTCTTCTCCTTATCGGTCACTCAAGTCTCCTATGACCATTCCTCTTTTCTAACTTGTTGCAATTGCATCCAGCCTAGCTTCAAGGGCTTCTATCAACTCCTTCATTTGTCTCATCTCTCTTGCATGTTTCTCCTTTAATTCATTCACCTCTCTAGTGATTGGATTCCCTTTTAGAGGCATTCTTGCTTCTCTTCACTTCAACTTTTCCCTCTTCAAACCAACCTATACTCTGATACCAATTTGATGCAGAGCAAGGTTGTATAATGTTCCAACACACTCAAACAACCACTCTTAAGAACCCTTAGTCATCAATCAATGGGCTTTCCTTCACAAACCACCATTCTTCCTTATAGCCTTTCAAAAAGACCTTTTTGGACATATATTTTGGTAAAAACCTTATCTACAAAAAAGGAGACCCATTTAGGATACCCTTTTAGCCATTCTTACACATATCCAGAAATGAGGTAGGATTTCTTTGTATGAAAAGGTTCAAAAATAGATTGTCCTCCTTCTTACTAGGCCTAATTGGGAAATTATACATGACACAACTAAGTTATTAGCTTCAAGGGGTATATACTCCAGTTCCAATGCTTTAAACACATCTCATATGGTCTCAAATCACTATCCTACTGTGTGGATCTTTCCCCAATAGTCTTTCAACAATTTCTCCAAGTCTCTAGGGTTTCTAAGTTTGATACATGGAGATATAAGATAGTTAGTGCTTCTCCACATGTGAAAACTCACACACCTACCTCTAAAACCTTGGGATATAGAATTACATGTTAAAATAGTCCATTCCACCTTTTTTTAGAGTTTTCTACTAATGGAATGAAGAATTAAGCATTTTTCTTATTCACTAGTTACCCTACCTAGGGTTTCAACCAGTCTAGAGAGAAATCAACATAACTTCCCCAATTCTCAATGAAATTACAGGAAACCAAAAGAAAAAGAAATTAGATTCAATACACTTTCATCTCCAATTGGTTTCAAACTAGTACAAGGTCATACAGATCCATACCACACCAGATAGCAGCAAAAAACATTGAAAAATGTAGAAAATAGAAGTATTTTATTGCTTCAACTCCAAAAATTCATCAACCAACCTTCCCCTTCGATGAAAAAAGGATTTTTAAATAATTTACAACCATGTTCCAATGTTCACAAACCACATTTAAAATTATGGACTAACAAAACATCATTATGTCTATTTATGACAAAAAGTTGTTTGACAACATTATGCAACATTGACAATTTTTGCATTTGCACACAACCTTGCACCTAATGACTCAACCTAGACTCCAACTGACATGAAATGGTCTAGAAATACCTTATTACATGAAAAAAACACAAACCAAAACAAAATTCCAAGTTTTTACCCTTGAAGGAAAAAATTACCTATGGGCGCCCCTACACCATCTAGTGATTGGAATGCAAAGAGGGGATTCTTTAATAGATTAGAGATGTAGATTTTGAATTAGATTTGGACTTAGATTTTTGATAGGTTTTGGGTGAATTATGATGACCTTAGGATTGATTTGGGATGATTTATTTTGATGATGTGATTGGTTTTAGGATGATAAGGTAGGATGATTGGATTGATTTGATATCAAGGTTGTGATCTAGATCCCTAGGATAGATGATTTATGATTTTCTTACTTAGGATAGGAAAATTCCCAAGCAAGGGTAGATGAGGGATGATTTTGAAAAATTTAGCAAAAGGGAGCCACTCCTTAGGCTAAATTATCCAAAAAGAGGGATGGTTTAATTAAAGGTGTAGGCAAATTCTTAAGTTATCCTTAATTTAAAGAGGATGATGTGGGATCTAGATTGACAAACAAAAATTGAAGTAGATGATGATGAGTGATTTTTTTTTAAGATTTGGAGGATGTATCCTTTTGATTGGATGTGGATAATGATGATCAAGTTTATGGCATGAAGATGATTGGTGATTATAAGGTTTCCCTAAGTCCAAAGGGGTGGATTTGAATGATGTGGAGGGTGGGTGCTTGATAATGGAAAGTTTTAGGTATGCTAATGGTATAAAAAATGATTAGAAGATGGAAAAGTTGTAGATTAATGTTCAAATAGACTAGGTAACCCTAAGAGGTCAAAGGGAAGGACTCAAATTTTGTGACAAGAAAGAGGTGTAGTTTCAAGAAAACGCAAACGCAACAGGTTTTAAAACAGGCGTAAAATCTCAAGCATAATAGGGTTTAACAGAGGTGAAAAAATTTATGTCTTAGGCCTAGTTTAATAGTATGATTCTTTTTGGCAAGATATTTTAGAAAACAATATAACACATTGGCTGGGTTTGAAATTTTTTGATGTTTTAAGAGGGTATAGCCAAATCCTTAGCCCTTTCGTTGAGTCGTCTTCATGGGCTTCACATGAGAAGACACTCCAAGCACTTGATTACAAAACCTAAGCTCAAGTAGGTTTATAGATTAATGTGGGCTCACCACCCAAGCAAGTTTGGGTTAATACTCTTTGATACTTGGGTGGTTCTTTGGGGCACCCTTTTTCATGAAAGTAGATAGCTAGAGATCCAGTGGCATAGGGTCATCAATGGACGCCAACGAGCTCAGATTCTCTCTCTCCTTGGGAACTATCCTAGTTCTCCATAAGGATTTCTATCTCAGCTTCTGGGGAGTATAGCAGTGAGTAACTTCCGGTATGATTCATGTCCACGCAACCAACCTACAACATTGGCTTTCTGGAGTTTACAATGTTTTCTAGGGAGTCCTCAATATCGCGTAAGGTATCAGCAGGTCCCAGGCCATGAACTCAGTCCATCACAGCATAGTTCGAGGTAGAAATCGCACGATAAACAGACAAAAGCTGCCTCCTAACATGAGATCACCCTGGGAATCAGAACTCCACCAAGTCCACATGGGTTGAGATGCAACTGGGTTTCCCTTCAATGCGTGTGGTTGGGATCATCCCCTAGGGTGATGAAATACCTAGGGAGGTCCCCTAAAAGGAAAGGCACACTAGGTTTTTTTGATCCGCAATATTGCATGAAGCGCAAGGGGAGATCATACACACAAACTAGTGACCTTATGTTTACCTAAAACATTGATCTAAACAAAATGAAGAGATGTAAGATTTTTTTATCCCAAAAGATCACACACAGGTGTGAGAGCCATATCTATTGCATCTTCCCAAACCACAGAGAGCAATTTCTAACCCCTCTCTAATTTGATTTTAAATTGGAAAAATAAAATATCTTGGCCAAACGTCCTACGAAACCATAGATTAGTAGTTTTTCAATATTGGTCTTTAAAAATCGATAGTTGCACCACTTGTTAGTCCAAGAGTTAGTTCAAACTATTTAAACCAGAACATAGGTGCAGTTTTACAGAAAACCAGAACATGGATGCAAAAAAATAGATTTCCAAAATTATCATAGAAAATAGAAGCGCAGTAAAATGACAAAACGACGCTTTCGTAACGTTAAGTACAATAATGAATTTAGAGATTAAATATTAAAGATGAAATATTTTTGTGTTCTCTACTGATATATTCTCGAGTGCCAAACTACCAAAAACAAGAAAATGTGCCAAAATATGTTGTGAAAAGATCAGATTATTTGTCCCAAACAAAAGCACAGTTCTATGACCAAAATGGTGCCTGTGATCAGAAGCCTAGTCAGATTGAATTTATATTTTTAAAATAGCAAAAATAGTATTTTCTCCTAGCCAAACGATGTAAATACCTAATATTTTGCAAATCAATACCGATACTAACCACCATAACTGATTAAATGTGAATTAGAAGATCCTAACCTAACTATAAACAGAGGCATTGTTTATGCTAATGGAGGCACTAAAAGTCACTGCAAAGGTGTTGTGGCAGAGGCACCGCTAGTCACAATGCAAGCACCACAATTTTAGGTAGAGGCACCGAAATCCAATTATGGCCTAGTTAGCTTAAAAACTTAAACAAAATGTGAGTTTGTTTCCCCTTTAGGTTAATTTTTAAAACCCAAAACGAAATGTGAGGTGGTGTCTAGTGAACTTGATTAGCCTAGGTATATTTTAGATTGATTTTAATCAGTTTTTCTTTTTATATTTGCCTCTTAGCATGAGATTTGTAGTTGTAGTAAAAATAAAAGGCAACAAACTAAATATTAGAAAATGATAGTAATTTATGTAAGCTACTAAGCTCAATGAAATATCAAACACCACCCTAGATGGCAAATAAAACCTACAAACATCAAAAGCCAATTAGCACAAAAGATAGGCAAAACACTACAAACACGAGTGTCACAATTATAAATGTAGGTGTCACAAGTCATTGTACATGCACTGAAATTTTTAAGATATAGGCACTAAAGTCTGAAACACAAGCAGAAAAAGCCATGACAAAGGTGTTGAAAGTCACAACAGATATGTGATAACACAGTGTCTAAACCTGCAAAAACTTAGAAACACACAAACTTTGCAAAAAGTGTTAAAGGTATGTGGGTCACACGAGACATTCCAAATGTAGAGGGGGTTCATTTATCATCAAAAGCATAAAAGCATAAAGTAAATAAGCATAACAACATAACATAAAGTTATACCTTTGATGACCCTCCTTGATTGAGCTCCAAAATGCACCCAATTCTTGTTTGATTTTCTCCAAGTGTGGATATGTGGATTGCTCACAATTGCACCAGCATAGAGTTAGCCAAATTCAAGATGGATAAATAAGAGGATGAAGGCCCAATTTATAGAAAATTTGAGGGTAAAATGAAGGGCTAGGATTGAAAGTTGATGAAGGGATAGGATTGAATGTGGAGGTGATGCATAGATCAAGAAATGTGACCAATTAGAATTGTGACAAGTATCACAATTGAATGCATGGAGAAGGGTGAGGTGTGCTAACACATGTGTGATCATACCTTGGAATGACACCTCATTTAATTTTGGAGAAAAGGTGTTAAGATAGTGGAGGCAGGTGGGATTTTTAGCATCAATGAGACAAGATTAGGGGGTTGAGGGTGAATTTTAAATTAGGAAATATTAGTAATGATGGGGGTTAGGCTAGTCAATGAGGGATTAATTAGCATAATGAGATGGTGAGGTTAAAAAACCATAGGTTTATTGACCCAAGTGGAGTCAAAAGTTGGAGAATGGGCTAATGGAGGTTAGCTCATTAATTAATCATAGATTAACTAATGTAATTGGGTTTATGAAGAAAGGGGATTTTGATGGGAACAATTAAATAACTAAGATTATTTAATTGACTAGAAGAATTATAGGTTTAGGTAATGACATAATTAATTAAATAAAAATATTTAATTAATTATGAGAGGAAACAAGCTAATTAATTAAATAATATATTTAATTAATTAGAAAGAGTGAATTAATTAAATAAAAATATTTAATTAATGAAGTAAAGTCAGATTGGGGATGACTACACCTAGCATCAAAATTCATCTCTACTAGTACCTTATTTGTCACTTCATATTTCTCTATGGGTACATCTTCTATTCCTTGCTCAATTATCCTTTGGAATTCATCATTTCTTGCTCTGATGACAGTATCTAAAATCTTGAGACTTTATAAGCTCTCTATCATCAATAAATTACTGGAAAGCCAAATCTTTGATATCATTAGTATTGTCCCTTCCCCCTATGATGTTTGCACCAAGCCTATTTTGGGACAATATTATTTCTTGATCCCTTTGGGGGTAAGAAATTTCTCTATTCACCTCCTCATTGGTCACTTCAATTTCATCATTTTCATCTAGACCAATGGTGATAATCAACTAGTGGTGATTGATCAATCTTTCTTCTCTTTTGTGGTTGTTCCTAAGGAAGAGGATCATCTAGAACAATTACATCAGGAGGGGATGGAGGTGCTTGAAGTATAAGTGGTGGTGTTATTGTAAGAGGGGGAGATTGTTGAGTTGGCTCTCTGATTACAACCCCCTTATGTCTTCTTTTAATATAATAAACATATGGATCAATGTGATGTTGATAAGAGGGCCTCTATTCAAGAGTTGGAGCTTTACCAATTATTTTATCAATGGTTTGCAAGATCTTCTTTCTTGCAATTGGATTAAATATTTTTGCATATGCTCCTTGATAATTGGAAATTTGTTTTCCTTTGGCCTCTTCAGCCTTTCTAAAGGCTATCCATTTCACTTTTTATTTCATTTCCGTCCTTGTCATCTTTGTAATTTCTAATGACATCCTCACTAAAGTACACTTGATGTTGATAAGCAACCCTTCTTATTCTTATTCTGAGTTGATTTATAAAACCCTCTAGATCAAAGGCTCTTTAAATCTCTTGAGCCATCCTATAAATTTTCAATATAGGATATAACTTATCCAACCCTTCTCTATTTAGACTGAAGTCAGAAAAAATTGCAATATATGGGAAAAATGAGCCTTTCTTCTACCCACCAAGGTGGAACTTATTAGTTTCACTCAATTGCCATATGATCTAGAAAAATGCTATTCTATAAGGCACAAACCTTGTAGGATGTGTAGCCTAATAGGGCATCCATATATCCTCACAACTGTATAGTCTAAATGGAGATAATAATCTCCCCAATTGTGTTATACCCCCAATTCTAGTCTTCTATCTAGTGGCCTTAAAAAATCCAAAACCTTTCTACAATCTTACCTCTAAAATTCCTAAGAGTTAAAGCACCTTTTTTTTAAAATAATTTTCAAAAATAACAAAGATTTTTTCCTCGCAATCCTTATCCCAAATGTGTGTGCAACATTGTACTAGGATAGTATTTTCTTTATCATCATCTACATGTATTTGGAGTGTTGGATCCCATTATTCTTTTCCTACATACATTAATATGTGGCAAAGCAAGGAATACCATCTAAAGGTAATCACCTTGTTGCTTTTCTTGATTTCCACTAATTGCTTATGAATAACATTTGCAACATAAGTTGTATAATCAAACTCATCACTAACAAGGAGAATTTGAATATCTACAACCATGTACATAAAAATGACTAGAATATTCTCTTGTTTTTCCTCTCTAAGGACTTGGAATAAATCATAATAAGTTCTAATGAAATAGTTTTCAAAAGTTTCAATTTTAAAGGGCTTCATTTTATTTGGAGGGATTCTGATAGACTTCCTATCAAAACCCTTCACCCTATGTTTAGGAAGCCAAAAATTTCTTAAACTACTCCTATCTTGATATTTTTTCTTGAAGGAATCAAAATCAATAGCCTTATAGGTAGCCAGGATTAATTTGAACACCTCTGAGAAGAAGGCCTTATCAATTCCAACTAGTACACCACCATTTTTATCCCTATTTACTCATACATTCTCATCATAGTTAGTTGCAATGACTTTAAGGAAGTCTACATTAATGAACACATTGAGTACTACCAACTTCCCCAAATCATAGGTCCATACATTTGAGAATGGGGCCTTCAAATTTTTCTTCCCATACCAATGGAAAAACAATTCCTAGCCAAATATGGGGTTTTTTGTCTATACATTCACACCTACATCATCTACTATGTCATCCATAACACCTGGACCATGAACCTTAATTTTATTTAAGGATGAGCTTGGAAATTGGGAAATTAAGTCTTCATCTAGTGTCCTTTTTGAAGTTGAAGAAAAGGGTTGGATTTTTTCTGGACTCATGATTATAGTTCAACTTTGAAACTAGAATTTTCTAGGGCCAAGTTTTTTGGTTTTAAAGTCTAACAGTAACTACGGGAAATTTAGAATAATTCAAGATAGAATTATTCATGTCCTAACTTAATTTTAACTCTAGAACTCAGTTCAACACAATTATAAACCCTAGGAAAATAAATTATTTAAATCTTTAGTCATAGATGTACTTACTTGTTTCTAACCTTCTAAAAACCATAGTTATTGTAGAATTCTCTTGAATGCTACAAATTCTTCTCGTCGAATACTCAAAATGCTATGTGAATCATTTAATTGATATGATTGTAGAATTTATAGAAGGAAAATTAATTATCACTTGGTAGAAAACCATCTTTTCCACCATTACTCTCAACTCGCACGAGCTAGAGCATGTAACTACCCATTTTCAAATTTTGAATATGAGTTATTGATCATCGAGAAAAAATACAAGATCTGATAGTTGCTATCCATTTTAATGATTTGAATATTTTTGACGTCCATTGAAAATATCCCTAGCCAATAGAATTGCTCCATGCAGGATTACCTTTACAGCTCATCATGAGAAGCATTGTTAGGAGAGAAGTGTTATACTCACCACATGGCATCTTTTCATGCTTTCATAACTTGAAGATCTAACTGCTACAAAGAGCTTGCAAAACCATGAAATACTTTGATATTGTGCCACGTTTCATTCCATTCACTCTCATTTTTTATATAAAAATTGCTTGAATAATGAGAAACTAGCACATTTCTTTCTTGTGGCTTTAAAACTTGACAAGTTTCTTCTTCCCATAATTTTATGGACCTTATATAAGCTTTCTTGAAAATTTCCTATAGAACAGTAGAAAACCAATGAAATCATGCAACATATTACCCTTTTGATATAACTAATAGAACACCTTTGGGAATGTGCCACATGTCTTTCCATGCATTCAAAAGGTGCTTATGGGTCTTCCTTGAGGTACCCTGTGAAATGGTAGAACATTTCAAAACTTTCCACATGGCAAGTGTGGGGTCTTCAAAAGGTTCCCACAATAAAGAGTGACACTCAATACACCAGGTGTCACCATTTCTGTAATTCCACAACTAATCTTTGCCTTCAATGATAAACCCTTTGTGGAACTATAGAATCCAATATAAATGTGACATTTATCGACATTTGATTGATTTTGTAGACCTTTTACTTAATAAAATATTCATGCGGGAAGGATTAGCGAGGTCGGTTGTGGGCAATTTAAGGTTTTTTAAATGCATGTGCTTTTAGAACTTAATGTTAATAAGGAAATAAGGGGGCATCCTTATAATAAAATATGGGGTGTAGACATAAGACATTAGGGACTTGAAAAAATAATTCAACTTGCAGGTCTAAGTGGTAACCCTAGGCATGAGGGGTTAGTAAACAGACAAATAAGAAACCCAATATTGTAACTAAAGATACTGGCAACATGCAACAAGCAACTTCAACATAGAATTAGAATAAAAGTAATAGAAAAACTTGCCTAGGGCTAGGATTTTTAGTGTTTTAGACCTAAATAGAGCTCTGCATTAGTATTTATAGAAAACCCTAGCAAGAGTAAACTCATTCAGAAGCATAGGACACAAGAAAAAACTAGGAGCTAAGATATTTTGCAAAAAGTGTCATCACCTAGTTGGTTTATGTCCAAATGTGGTGCCTAGTCAAAAGAAGCTAATCCTAGATAGATCTAGGATCACTTTTCCTACTTCACAAGTTTACCCTAGTTGGTTTATATTGCAAGTTGTCTATATATGATGCATTTGTCTTGTGATGGATTTATCATTGGTAATATTGCTCAAGGTGTGTTCATTTGTGTTTCCCATCTTCAGTGCCCTTATAGTTTTTTACCATTAGCTTCCATTAGGTTTTCCTTTAGGGTAACTTTATGGGAGTCATGAAACTCTATCCATATAATAATTTGGATCTATTAAAGGGGTCCAAACCTAAAAATAAACACCAATATGCACAATAAAAAAATAAAAAAATAATAAACCCTTATTCTTATGAGATCTAAGTGGCATTCCTATTGTATCTTGTTTGTTCATAACCAATTTTTTATTGAACTTATATCCATTTCATATCATCCACATCATCCTCAAACTTAGAAGAAGTTAAAGGCATTCTAATTTATGTAATTTATGTTATTGTTGAATCTATACATACATTCCCATATCCTCATTATTCCTCATGATTAAGATGAAATGGATAGACCTTTTTCTCCTCTTTAAAAGTGTTGGGAAAATGTGTCTTAACCTTGCAATTACATAAGGTATTGTTGATACATAAGTGACAAGGGGGCACAGTGGGTACTCCCCCATGAGGGGTCCAGGGGGATCATCGCCGGGGATCCAGCGGGTAACTGACGGGTAAGGCGGAAACATCAAAGTCATTATTTTGCAAACTATCGGGGGTTGAGATTTGGTTGGGCGTTGGATGGGATCCTAGAAGACAACCTTATTTTATGAGGGTGATGTATTATGGTTGTGTATTATGATGTATTCTAAGAGTCTAATAGTGGTCATGTTGCCTCTAGATCTATGGTTGGTGATACTCCTATGAGAAGCATTCTCTGCAAGTATATTGTAATCTTTGTGATTCTGAATAATATATTGGGTGAACTTTGGAGTGTGGGGTTTTTCTCTTGAAAGGATTTTCCCTGTGTAAATCACTGTGTTGTGGTATGTATGATATTTATGTTTATTTTTGTTTAATTTTTTATAACTGTTGTAAAGTTCTGTAAAGTTTTGTATTATCCTCTTCTCAAGATTAGTGTAGGAATTTGTTCCACTACCTTAGCTTCCTTACAAAAATTAGTAAGAATTAAGATTTTTGAATGACAAAATACCTATGTCTTGACATTTAACAAAAAAAATTGAGTTTACCTACATAATGATTAACCAAAAAATCATCTATTTTTCATCACTTGCCTTATATCCACCACCACCATTTGGATTGAAAATTCCTTAAATCCTTTTGTTGCATCTCTATAACACCACAAAGAAGGAGAAGATGTGGTGTCATGATTTCCCTATTTAATAGAATTTGAAGACACATTGACCCCACGATTCCCTTAAAATATATCCTACTTTGGGGGACTATCATCTTCTAAAGATGAATCCAATAGTAGTCACTAAACCATCAAATGGGATAAATGAGAAACATTACACCATGTAGCTTTCTTATTAGTTGACTATTTACTAACAAAACATTAAGAACAATACTATGAACCACTTGAAATAATGTTTTACATCTAAATGTTATATTTTTCATAGTATATAACTTAATTCCAAACCCTATGCTCTACTTGTCACAATATCTAATCAAGAAATCATTTAGAGATGTTTATTTGCACTTGAATCCATGCATTGAGGGGGAATGAATCAAATCATCCATTTCAAGAGATAGCTTCATATATTTTCCTAAAGAATAACCAGTCCCTTAAAAGTGTGCATTCACCCCAAATTGTAAGGGGTGATATGACAACTAATCCTAGATAGGTAGAAGTGAGAAAATTTCTCATATAATTGAAAGTAGTGTAATGATGGAAAGTGTACACCCTTCTTGAAGATGGTATAATCTAGGAATGATTAACATTAAAATGGTCCTAATTTTTCCTTGATCTAGTTTTGTAATGTGTTTTCTACATTCACATTGGATTTTGGGCCCTTTTAAGCTAAATATACCTAATTTTTCCTTAATTTAATGTTGTAAAGTGTATTTATTTACACCTTCACATTAAGTTTTAGGCCCTTGTAAAATAAATGAACTTAATTATACCTTCCTTAAGGTGATGTAAAGTGTTGTTCTACACTTTCATACTAATCTAGGGGTTTCATTATTAATTGGGCTTCTTTATGCTTTAATTGGCCCTATTTTGCATCCACAAGCCTTAATTGATGCATCTTTCTGAGGATAATCCTGACATAGACCAACAAACAAACATAACTCAGGTGTTTTTAGGTTGTGTAAGCGATTTAGTGATTTGAAGTACTCATCACGCCACAGCGAGAATATGAGTCCACTGAAAGGATTTCAGGGCTACAAGGCACCCTGTTATCATCTCCGATAGGCAATCGAACTTGATTTAAGGCCTAATGAGACCTCATTACTCAACTTTGTGGTCTTACACATATCAACCAAATAAATTGAATTTCAAAATTATATTGATTGGGGTTTATCCTCTTTAAGATCTAATGTGAAACGTAGTGTTGTAAAATTTGCAAAGAGATTTTGGCATAATGAGTATAAATACAAGGTTATTTCACTCATTTTCTAATAGCAATTTCAAGAGCATTCTAATGAAAATTTTAAGATTACAAAAGGTTTACAATACTTCAAGAGCATCCAAGAAGAATTCCTAAAAGAAGCATTCAAGGCGGTTCTTCACGATTGTTGCAACAATTCAAGATCCATCATCATGTCCAAGGTTATCAAAAGCATCAAAATTATGTTGTTGAGGCTAGTGTTGTGATGTTACATTCAAGATCAAGATTGAAACGCTTGTACCGCTCAGATCCTGGGTCCATTCAAACTTCATTGACACGCTAAAATGGTAAGATTCAAGTTACAGGAACATCATTTCAAGGTATCATTTGTTTAGCTGTTTTTGTTTAAAAGCTGTATATATGAACTTGCAATTGTATTTTCAGTACATCTCATCATTTTGGTTTAATTACCTAAGCGAGGTTTGACCTAAATCATCCCATTCTATTAATAAACAAAGTTCTCTTCTATTTGGTGTGTGATTGTAGATCTAGGTGTCTTGGAGATTAAAGATCCTTTGAATATTAGGTTGCAAGGTTGAAGAAAGTCATCAAGTTTTCACAAGGTTGTCATCTTCATGAAAAGTCACCTACAAGTTGCAAATCAGAGTT
>VDFB02236193.1:0-25660 GCA_007258455.2 Sequoia sempervirens
TTGGTATTTGATGCTAGTATATGTGCATTTTGTCTACCTTAGTTAGTGGACTTAGGTTCCTTGTGTTATTTTTAGGGGAGTGGCTCTTTGTGAGGGCCGACACACAAAGTGGTGCTAGGGTAACTCATGTAGAGTTAGTAAATCAATGAAAACTAAATCAACATGTTAGGTAGTCTAAAAACCCTTAACTAGATTAATTATGCCTCATTCATGTACTCAAGGGCTAGTACAGACTTGAGAATGAGTCAAGAAGGCCTAGAATGGCAAAGTTGATATCTTATTATTTTAAAAGATATTTGATTCCGCAATAGATTGCATGTGGGGCCAAGTTTCGTAAGAGATTACCAGGGTAACCCAAGATGGGGGCCTCCAAACCTAGAAGAACGCCTGAAAACTTATGCAACATTGTGATGACACTCCACCTAAAAATAACAAAGGACCTTGTGAACTTAGCATATTTGATTATTATGTTATGGAAGCAATGTAACCAATAAGTTAGGCATGTACTTGTATAGTTTGTCCATGGTTTGTACTTATGTCTAGGGTTTGTAGGTTATGTCTAAGGAACCTTTTTACTATCTCCTAGCACGAGGGTGGACCTACTACCATAATATGCACAAGGGAAAAGCACCTTACTCCATTGGGTCCCGCTCTGTTCGTGGCAAATGGTACTTGGATGGAGAGGATCGCGAGTGGAAATGTACTTTCTTATTTTTATCGCTGAAAATTTATATATGTATCAATTTCAATTGTTAATGAGGTGAACATTTGTAATATATAATTGTATAGTTTTATTTGACCTACCTCATTTGCAAAAATGAGTATTGTAATGTTATTTCAAATGTAAGAAAGAATCTTATTTGTACTATATATCTTTAATGATGTAATTTAAATGTTATTCAATGTTTGTTCTTAAGTTTATGGGAATTAAATACATGCTATGTTATTTACTTTTGTCATCTATGGGATTTTCAATTAGTGTGTCATCGCGTATCTTAGGGAATGTTCGCATTAGTAAAGTTAATGTTTACACTTTTAAAAAAAATTTATTACACTTTCATTGTCAATGCATCATTCTTTAGGTTACAATACAGGCATTACATAGCTAGTTAGGTTCAACTTCTCCCTTTCTTTTTTGTGTGTCTTTGCTGGATTCCAAGGGTTTCTTTTAGACCAAATCACCAACCT
Organism: Sequoia sempervirens; assembly: GCA_007258455.2. NCBI lineage: Eukaryota > Viridiplantae > Streptophyta > Pinopsida > Cupressales > Cupressaceae > Sequoia > Sequoia sempervirens. The sequence goes on from VDFB02236193.1 coordinate 1,189, forward strand.
AAAATATTCTAGGTTTTACCATATGATTGTAGCTTCTAGACATTCTTTGTTGGTATGCCTTCAAATGGTTCATAGCATGTTGACGGCGTTCATCTAGCAGTTCCATTTCTTGAAGTCTAGACACTCTATAATCCTCATCTGAAATAATTCCCTTTAGTGACACACAGAGTGATGGTATTTCAACCTCAATAGGTAGTATGGACTTTGATCCATATACCAAGGCATATGGTGTAGCTCATGTAGGTGTTCTAATGTTGGTTCAGTATGCCTAGAGAGTAGGATTTAATTGAATGTGTCAATCATGTCCAACATTGTTGACAGTCTTCTTCAGAATTTTTAGAATAGTTTTGTTTGAGGCCTCTACTTGGCCATTTCCTTGAGGATAGTACGGTGTTGAAAAATAATGTTGGATATGAAACCTCTCACACAGTTCCTACACATCCTAATTCTTAAAAGGTCTACCATTGTCTATGACAATGGACTGTGGAATACCATACCAATAGATGAGGTAATTTAGTATGAAAGAAGAAATTTGTTTTCTAGTGATTTTTGTTAAGGGAACTACTTCTATCCATTTTGTAAATTACTCTGTTGTTGTGATTATAAATTTGCATCCATTAGATGAAGACAGATTAATCTTTCCTACTAGGTCCATTCCTCACTAAAAAAAAGGCCATGTTGAAGTGAACAGGTTCAATTCTTGTGCCAGTGCATGGATTAGGTTACCATGTATTTGACATTTTTCACACTTCTTCACAAACTAAAAATACTCCTCCATGTTTAGCCAATAATATCCCAAACGAAGGAGTTTCTTCGCTAGGGTTAGTCTGCTTGAATGAGTTTCACAAATACCTTCGTGGACCTCATGTAAAGTTGTCTCAGACTCATTATGTTATAGACACCAAAGAAGAGTACCATCTAGACCTTGATGGTAAAGTATGTCAGCAATTAAGGTTTGTCGTGTGGTTTGGAAAATGAAGTTGCGTTTCTGGTTTCTAAAAAGATTGGGAGGGAGGATATTGTCTTTTAGGTAAGAATTTTCCATAAATTGAGGATTCAATGTCAACTAATTGGCATATGGTTTGAGATTTTGGATTATCATAAGCAAGTTTAGACACTTGTTGCACCATAAACTCATAATGACCTCGCTTTTCTAGCAATTATAAGAGAGAAGAAATCACGGCCATAACATCTGCAACTTTATTTTCTGCCCTTGGAATCTATTCAAACTTGATATCCACAAAGTACTTTTTGAAATCATCTACCATTTTCTTATATGGCATCAACTTCTCATCTTTTTTCTGATATTCATCATTTACTTGATAAATGACTACTTGTGAATCTCCATATACCTGTAGCTCTGTGATTTTCCATTTAATTGCCACTTTAATGCTAATAATTAATGCCTCATATTCAGATACATTATTTGTAAATGGAAACATGAGTCTATAGGAATTTGGAATGGTATGTCCTTGAGGTGTAGCAAACGAAAATCCTACACCTGACCCATGTTGTGTGTATGATCCATCAAAATAAAGCCTCCATGGTTGTGTTGTCACAGTAAGAATGTCTGGATCAGGAAATTCAATGTTCATTGGATGATCATCTGGTAATGGAGCTTCAACTAACTAATCAACTATAACTTGACCCTTGATGGCTCTTCAATCCACATACTAGATATCAAATTCACTCAAAATAATGACCCACTTGGCTAGTCTTCCTATTAGAGCTACCTTGCTGAGTAAATACTTTAACAGATCAATCTTTGCTATGAGCTTGACTATGTGGGTTAACATATAATGACACAATTTTTGAGTAGCAAATACCACTGCTAAACAAGCTTTATCAATGAAGGTGTAATTTATCTCACAACCATTCAAAGTCCTACTAATATAATAGATAGCCTATTCCCTCCCCTTAGGATCTTCTTGTGCTAATAGAGCTCCCAAACAAATCTCAGTTGTTGCAATGTATAGTAATAAGGGTCTCTCTTCTATAGGTACCATCAATATGGGGGTTGACATTATATATTTCTTTATTTGATTGAAAGTTGTTTCACATCCTTGATCCCATTTGCAAGAGACATTCTTATGTAGCAAGTGATTGAAGAGATGATTTTTGTATGATAATTGAGAGATGAAACTCTTGATAGATTGTAATTTTCCTTGTAGAGATCATAGTTGATTGATAGTCTTTAGTGGTGGAACTTCCATTATTTCCTTGACCTTGGCAGGATCTACTTCGATGCCCTTTTCTAAAACTATGTATTCTAAAAGCTCGTTGATGTAACACCAAACACACATTTCTTAGGATTTAATATAACATTGAACTTCTCTAGTCTGGTAAAGATTTTTCCCAGGATCTCCAAATGTCCTTCTCTGGTATATGACTTTGCTAACATATCATCCACATAATCTTCCATAAAAGTATGCATCATGTCATGGAAAATGGTGGTCATTGCTCGTTGATATGTAGCTCCTACATTTTTCAAACCAAAAGGCATGGAATTTCAGTAGAACGTTCCCTATGGACACATGAATGTTGTTTTCTCTTAATCCTCTGGTGCTATTTTGATTTGGTTATACCCTGAGAAGCCATCCATTAGTGATAACATGGCATGTCCTATTGTTAAGTCAACAACAATGTCAATGTTTGGTAAAGGAAAATCGTCCTTTGGACATGCCTTGTTGAGATCTTTGAAGTTAGTACATATTCTGATACTATTATCTAGTTTAGAAATATGTACAATATTAGAAATCCAATTGGAATAATCAATAGATCTAATGAATCTAGCATCTAACAACTTTTTCAACTCAACCTTTATGATCAAGGCAATATGTGGATGCATTTTCCTTAGTTTTTGTTTCATAGGTTTTATCCGATATGGTAGAGATAAATGATGCATTAGAAGATCTAGATCTAAACCTGGCATATCAAAGTAAGACCAAGCAAACTTAATGTGTCTTTCTTCAAAGAACTTGGTGAATTCTAGCTTTTCTTGTTCAGTCATAGATGCTGCCAGATGTAGACTATTTGCTTTTTATGTTGTGTGAATATTGATAGACTATGTAGGCTCCACCAATACTGATAATATTTCATGATAGTGTTTTGGAAGGGTGTCAAATTTCCCATCTTTTGGTGCCTCAGAGAGGTTTTCACCATTAGATGTGTTCTTTATTTTTACTTTTTCAAGATCTAATGCTGCCATTAAATGGTTTTCACCATTAGATTTATTATTCTTTTTTTCAATTTTGCAACTGCAATATTTGACACCCTCTTGACCTGAAGCATCATTATGAGAATTATGATTAGAACTTGTGTCACATTTGTCACAACAAAGGAAATTATCATCATTCACAAAGATATGAATATGGATTGGTTTAGTTGGCTCCCAGTCGATAAGTTCAGGATGCATTAAGGGTAAAAGGTCATTTGATTGGCTAAGGTCAACAAAAGTAAGGGTTTTAATAGCAATGTTTTCAAAGTTTTCAGTGGTGATGTCAAGATCTATGATATTACTCTCCTCCAAGTCATCTATCTCACTTGATATATGTCCATCCTCACTTGATTCATCGATATTTTGTGATCCAAATACAAGGGGTCTAGGCCCTAAGCTTTGTCCCTCCTCACGTGTGGGTGCATACTCTTTTATGACATTAATTGGTATGTCCTTGTATGATGCTTCAGACAAAGAATCCCACTCATATTCATTGGAATCTATTTTATAACTATCCTGCATTTGAAGGATTATTTCTACAACTCTATGAGTGTTTTCTTCTTTTGTTTCCCCTGTATAACCTAGTCCTATCTTGTCCTTTGGATGAAGTGTGAGAGGTTGGATGGGTTCTACAATGCCTTCTTTTCTTTTTTCAATAGGCCCTTGTCCTTCATACCCCATTTTCTCTAATATTATTTTTCCCTTTTGGTATTGATCTATCTTTATATTGATAGAGCCAATTGAGGATTGCTTTATCTTTAGATTTTTCTTCTAAAGTACTTACCTTTACAAATCTATCATTTAAAACCATAGTAGGTTGTGATGATTGTTGTGTTGATTTTGATGGATTCCCATATGATCTTGGAGATGGCAACTGTGAAAAACACAAAGATTGTTCAATGGAATGCTCTCCCATGCCTTTGTCTTTTAACTAGATTTTTTCTTTGAATTGTTGTGATAGAGAATCTAGTTGAGCTTCATTGTTTGATGGAATTGAGTCAACAACACTTGTCTCTTTTTACTAGTCCTTTTTCTCAACCCATTTAGATACAACGTTTAGTTTCCTTTCACCATTGGATGAACTAGAAGTGTTTGCTTCCCTATTATAGGGCACAAAAGCATCTTGAGTTGTTTTAAGTGTGCTACAATATTGGGGATTGTTGTAGTTAGTTGAAATAGTGATTTCTTATCCATTGACATGAAACTTTAAACACTAATGATAATTTGAAGGTATTGCTTGCATTTCATGAATCCAAGGATGTCCCAAGAGTATGTTATAAGTCATCTCTTTGTCTAATACTTGGAAAAAAATATTCTTCACAATTGGTCCCACTTGAATAGGCAACAAAATCAATCCCTTGGAGGATCTCTCTTCTTCTTCATAGGCTTTTATTGTGATTTTCCTTCTAGCATCAATAGCATTATTAGAATATCCTAGTGCACAAATTAATTTTAAATTGAAAATGTTTAAACCAACTCCACCATCTATTAGGACATGTTTAACTCGGTGTTTGTGGATTAAGACTTCAATATGAAGGGTAGCATTATGCAGATGAGTAAGTGATACATCATTTTGTTCAGACAATGGTAGGCAATGAGGCATGGTTGAGTGTCCCACCATAGCTTGGAATTGACAAACATCTAGATTATTGGGTACTATTGTGGCCATAAGAGCTTGTTCCAAAACCTCCTTATGAGATGGTGAGATTTTAAGGAGTTCCAAAATTGATATTTGAGTTGGTATTTTCTGTAGTTGATTGACTATGTTGTACCGATTCAAAGGAGTAGCAATGGTTTTAGATGAAAATCCTTTCAATATTACCTTGGATTTCCCCCTTGTTGTCACATTGACTAGTTAATGATCTTGGTTTTCCTTGATTTTTATGATATTGATCTGATTGTTGGATGTATCCATGTTTTGGATCAAACTTAATGGTATGATGCCATTGATTCCAACGTTATCAGTTTGATTATCAGTTGTATCATTTTTCTCAACTATAGAAATATAATGAATAGTGTTGTCATAAATGTGTTTTACAGTTTTACCTTTACTGTTTGTAAAAGAAGATTATCCCTTTTCATTATTTGGTAAAGGATTTTTAAATGCACTATCATCAATGTTCATCTGATGTCCTTCTACATATACCTTCCTATTGTCAATCAAATCGTGTACTAGATGTTTCAACTACATACAATCATTCATTTTACATCCTTTGTTCTTATGAAAGTCACAATAGTCTGCATCATTCCACCATCATGGCTTTACTTTTGGTTCCCAATTTCTTGCTTCAGGTAATGTGATAAGTCCATATGCAAGAAGTTATCTCATTGTTGATTCCAGTTTTTGCCCCAATGGCGTGAATCTTCTTTGATTTGATGCTTTTTGATATGATTGTGGTTTAGATTCTCCATTGTTCAGATTGTTGTTTTGATTGACATTTTGATGTTTTGGTCATTGTTTTGATTAGTCTTTGCAGTCATTACCATCAAGTTAAATAGTGGTTTCACATTTTATGTTTCATTTGTAGTATCATTGTTATCAGTATTTCTCTTCTTTTACCAAAACTTGGGTTTATCATTGTTGTTGTAGTGATTTGAGGAGTTTGTATTGTTTGATCTATCATTGTAATGCATTATTACTCCTCTTTTGACCAAGGCTTACTCAATCTTGATTCTATTTTCAATTACTTTCTCGAATGTAGGGGGGCATTGTAGTTCAAGCTTGTATCTCATGTCATCAATTAGGTTGTCAATAAATAGTTCCATGTTTTCCTCTTCAATTATGGAACGAGGATACCTAGAAAACAACCTTCGCCATCATTGTAGAAATGAGAGGAATGCTTCACCTTTCTTTTGTTTCATATTGTAAAGGTTTTTTATGGTTATCTCATGTTGAATATTATAGGAGAATTGTGAGATAAACATGTTGATTAGTTCTTCAAAAGATCAAATTCCTAGTTGTAGTTTAGAAAACCATTCCATACATTGACCTCCTAAGCTTCTTGGAAATAACCTCATTAGATAAGTTTCTTCTTGTGCAAATTATAAATTCATAGTTCTAAATTTCCTCATATGATCAAATGGATCCATTTTACCGTTGTACTTGTATTTTGGGAATTCACAATGTCTAGGAAATGGTATCATGTCCACACTTGGACCAAAAGGATAAGGACAAATGTCTTGTAATGAGTACCTTTTCATGGTTCCTTTTTGCATATCTTGAATTTGTTGCAATTTTTGCATTTGATGTGTTAGGGAAACCACTTGATTTGTGTTTTGTGTGTTGTGTGGTTTACTTTTAGTTGCTTTAGATGCTTCTTTTAGTCGATTAATGTCAAGGTCCTTTGGAATTTTTTCTCCTAGTTTAGCTAGCATCAAAATGTATTTTTCCATATCTTGTTCTAAAACTTTTTCCATGAATTTTTGAAAATTAGGATCTTGTTGTGCAGTTTGAATATCTTCTTGAGTTATCTCATTGGCATCATAATGGTGGAATCTGTGAAAGGTACTTTCTTAAACCATGGTATTTGGTGTTTCAATTTATTTTTCTCTAATGTTTTGTCTTTGTAACCTTGTCAAAATTGGCATACAAATGTTGTTATTTTCACTAAACTTTGATATTTTTGTTTGGGTGAGTGCTAATGGTATTAACTTGAGTCAAATAGAATGATATATTCTATTGATGAGACTAAGTTAAAAATCTGATTATTGTGTTTCATTTTGTGTTTCTAGGATGATGATCCTGATAATGAAACTTAACGTAATAACCAAGAGTTGTGTTTGGTGATTAGGCACTTTAAAATTGTAAGACCTTGGTTTAATTTAAAATAATTTGACTTGCAAGGTCCTATTTCTCTAAGTTTAAGACACTGGTTGGACTGAGAAAATGTTTTTGTTCTGATAAAGATCTAGATTTTGATGTTAACTATCTAATTGATGGGAAAAAATAACTATCTAGTTTTTCATTCTTTGGATGCGCCAAAACAGATTGTGGATGCACTGGAAGATAAGGTGAATGTGTTCTTAGATAGGGTATATGTGCTAAAACAGAGGTTGTTTGTGCCAAGATACTAGTAAATTATGGTGATATACTATACAAATGTGTTGTAAGATGAGACATGCACTAAAACAGTGTTTGTATGTGCTATTTGGTCGGCAGATGTGCTAAAAGACTAGGTGTATGCGCTAAACTGGAAGTTGTCAGTATGTTCATAGTTTTGTTTGTTTGTTCTGGTCTTTCTCAATAAAAGGATTGATTATAGGATGTAATTTTCTGACCAAATAAATATTTTGGAATGGTGTTTTTCTTGAAAATCCTATATTTTGATGATCTAAATGGATGATACCTTTGAAAAAAATAACTTCACACACAAAAGCCAGATTGTAAACAATTGTTTCAAATTCTATGTATTAAACATGTAGTGAGTGTTCTAGAATCAGGTCTGATTCTTTCAATTTCCATAGGTTTGACACAAATAAAGATAGTTCAAGCACTTTTCTAATTTTCAAGTAGGTCACTTGGAATATCACAACCCACAACTTGCAACTATGTTAGCTCACATAGCCCTGTCATCCCCCTAGAGGGTGCCCATGTTTTTTCCTTTCCTGAGTCTTAACCAAAGTCGAATCCTCCACTTTTGGCCAGGGTTTCTGATAGTTATATGGTGTGTTTCTTAGGGATAGATTCTTCCCTTCCATTGCACCATGATATAAAAAGTGTTGAGAAACTGACACAGTTGGATTCTACACTAAAGTTCGTAGATAGGGTACCCGTTCGGAGTGGCAAACGATAAACTCCCTCAGGATACCTCCTAATCTTTAGAACAAAGATTTTTGAGTTGGTTATCTTGCACACTTCCATTGAATTGTGGGTTTCCCAAAATTCACTTTTGATTATAGTGGGTTGGAAAACCTACCTTTAGTTGTTCCCAATTAGGTCATTCCCATAGGGTGAGTACTTTTTCCCACTACAGTAGGCCTTCTAAAGGATTTAATAAAGCAGGATAGAAAGTCTAGCATTCTAATCACCCAGTTAAGGGGAGAGCATAAGCCTATTGCTTTCAAAACACAAAGAACATGGGGTTCAAACTAGTTAATTAATTAAGCTAGATTCACTATCTTAACCAAAGGAAAAAAAATAATCAAATTAAAATTCCTACAAACATTATTAGTAATTTGCAATTTTTTGTCTTTGACCAATGTAAGTTTTTCCCACAATTGTCTTTGATTAGCGTGTTTGGTACCTACACCCAAGAAAATAGTTATTAATCCTCATATTTTTGAAAATATGCAAAGATAGACCGATGTGCTACAATAGTCATTAAATGTGCTAAAATAGAATTTAAAAGCGCTGAAACAAAAGGTATATGTGCTACAAAATTTGATGAAAGTGCTAAAAGAAAGGGTCAATGTGCCAAAAGAAAACCCCTTGACTGATGAAATAAAAACTTAGATGCACCATAATAGGGGTTCTATGCATTGGAATATTTTGTGGATGTGCTAGAACAGTGCTCAGATGCACTAAAAGATTTGGTGTATGCACCACAAAAAACTCTCGATCACACTAAAACAAAACATGTCAGAAGCATGCAAGTGTACTTTTCAAAAAAAGATGTTAAAAATGGGGTTTTTTGGCCCCGTGGTGGGTGCCAATTTATGTGTGAGTAAAATGTGAGTAAATGATAATCAATACAATCAATAAGACATTATATCAATATATCTAAACACCGATTAATCTAATTTAAGCAAGAATATATTGACAAGATCATATTTCTCTCTATCTCCAAAGATTTATTAAGTCAAAGGGCTCTCAAATTTTGTAAGGATTGTGATTGTTAAAATGACAATCTAGAGAATGCGAATGATAATCTATATGATGTTAAAAAACTATGATACTGATTAACGATAATAAAAGCTATATTTTGTGATATGATAATGGAAACTATATTAAGATGTAATCTATGATGAAAGACATGATTATAAAATAATATGCTTATTTTCTATTTCTATTTGCTAAAATGCTTAATTGCTCAATTGATATTTCTACAGAGCAAGTTTGCACAAAGTTGGGATCCCTTTCTTGTAGATAGAGGTTGTATTTATAGATTCCCGACAACACATTTGTAAAGAGGCAGCAAAGCAAAGGCCTAGATTTGATCTGAAGGATTGAATGGTGAAGGATGAAGAAGCCTAAGATGATTATGGAGATTGTTCCTCCCCATAAAAACACACAACCAGAAGCTAGGAAGAATCAATGGAAGAAGATGAAGAAGTTTGCCTACAAATTTGTCTCCAATTTGTCTCCAAATTTTCCCATGAAGGTTGAGATGAATTAAATTAGACATTTAATATCTAATTTGGAAGTAGCTATGATTAGCTGTAGAAACATACTTCAATTGAATATTTAGATTTATTCAATTCAGGAAAAGACGACATTTAATTTAATAAAGAAAACTATAGTAAGTTGCTTATTAAATAAATATGATGAAAGAAATAGATAATTAAATAAAACAAAGTATGAAACTTGTTTATTTAATTTAGATGAAATGATGTGATTAAGATGGAAGATAATTATAGAAGAATTTGATAAATAAATAAAACAAAGTATTAAATTCATTTATTTAATTAAGATGAAATAATATGATAAAGATGGAAGAATTAGAAGTGAACTATATAAATAAATATTTCTATTTATTTAATAGTAGAGGAATTAAAGGTTAATTAATCAAATAAATTGTATTTAATTAATTAAATTATCTAGACCATTTTTAGGTGTATACAACAGCTTTCACCACGAAGTGGGGAACTTTTGCTTACAAAATAATGCCATTTGGATTGATAAATGCTAGAGCTACATTCCAAAGAGCCATGGACTATTCTTTTCGAGAATTGATAGGAAAATGTATCATTATTTACATGGATGACCTTAGAGTATTTTCTAAAGACAAAAGAGATCACATTCAAGATCTTAGAGTGATATTACAGAAGTGCGAAACTTATGGAGTTTCACTAAATCCTAAAAAAATGTATTTTCAGTGTGATTGAAGGAAAGTTACTAGGACTTATCATTTCTAAACATGGTATTAATTAACTCCAGATGGAACGCATTTACCTCAAATATAGTCTTGTACAGAAATGAAATTGAAGTCACATTTCTGGTACATTTAACTTTGTCCAAAAATCCAATATAGGATTTTTTTGAAAGGTGAAACCACCAACGATATTTTTCCTAAGATTCAAAAGAGTGGACAAACAGCCATGACTCTTTCCTATCTGAGTAGTAAAGAACGAACTGCAATAATTCAGTATTGGTAAGCCCAGATTATACTAAACCTTTTTATATTTACTCATTCACTTCTAGTCACACTTGTGCAGCAGTATTAACATAGAAAGTCGAAAATAAAGAAGAAAAACCAATTTCTTTTATGAGCACTCCATTCAAGGAAGTGGAATTGAGATACACAGATGTTGAGAAAAAATCATTTTCTTTGGTCAAAGTTGTACGCAAGTTCATACATTACATCCTCAGAAGTATAGTTAAAGACATTGTCCCAAATTCAACTGTCAAAATGTTATTAACACAAAGTGAGCTAAGAGAAAAAAGAGCTAAATGGGTCACTATTTTACAAGAATATGATTTAGAAATCATACCCATGAGGTTGGTCCAGGCACAAGCTTTGGTTAAATCTATTACAGAAATAGATCCCCAAATCTCAAGTCAACAATACACATTGGATGAAAAAGATCAAGAAGATTGGTATTCAAACATTTGGCATTATTTAATGTACCACTCATTCCTCGATCATATGCAGTGAAATCAAGAAGAAAGCCCCAAGATGAAACCGTTACATGATTAAGGGAGGGGTTCTATTCAAAAGAAATCATGAAGGAATCTATTTAAGATGCTTAAATAGAATAGAAGCCAATAAAGGGTTGTAGGAACTGCATGATAGATTTGGAATAGCTCATGGAGCACCTTTAGCTATTGCACACCTCATTTTAAGAGCAGGCTACTACTGGCCCATGATTTTTAAAGATACTTATGAACATATTAAACACTGTCATACATGTCAAATAGCATCAGATAAAGGAAGATTCAATTGTCGAACTGAAACGTGATGAGACGTGTCCCTTCAATAATGGGGACTAGACTTTATTGAACCACCAATCCTCCATCTCTTCATACCTCAGCCTACCATTCTCATATCGGTTCACAAACCAGCTGGTACCAATTACAGGAGGCATTCTTTAAATGCCAAATGCACTAAGCAAATGGTCATAATTTTTGGAAGATGAAAACATTATCAATTTAGGTTTGAAACGTCATGGCATTGGTACGATGAATGGACTCATTTCTTTTGCTTCATTGAAATTTTACCGGCATTTCGGAATATGGAATTAATTATTAAAATTTTCATTCAATTATTATTATCCATGGGGAAATGGATTAGTTGAATCATCAAATTAGAATTTGTTGGACATAATTAGAAAATTGATTGAAAAGAACCCTAGGGAATGGCATTCTTTGTTAAAAATTTTCCTTTGGGTAGATCGTACTAGGATGAAAGTTGCATTAGAGAATTCTCCTTATCATTTAGTCTATGGGGTAGATCCCATACTACCAATAAACTTAAAAATCCCTACTTGGCAGTTTGCATAAGAATATATTGGATTAGATGATCAAATGGAAGCCTGATTGTTGCAATTGATGCATTAAGGAAACGCATTTTAGCCATGATCATTTCAAACACCAATCAGAAAAATGGCCGATACTACAACTAAAGACTTTCAAAAATATCCACATTTGGTCCTATAGTGGAATAGAGCCCTACTAAACATGTGAAACACCAAGTTTGACAAACGAGGATGGTGTCCAAATGCACTTTAAAACACAAAGTATAGCACCTTATGGACAAAACCTGAATCTAAGACATCCCAAATTTCCCATGAATAGGCACAGTGCCATTACCTCACTGATAGGCAAATGGCTTGCACATGGGGCTCCTTTGAGCGAGCCAAGAGCTTTTTTTTTTTTTCTTTTTGGGGGTGTTAAAATGCTTTGAATTTATTATTTACTCATAACCTTTTGAAGCTCCCAAAGCGAAGAGAGAACGTCAAAATCCAGAACCTGGAATCTCATCTGAATCATAAATAGTTTTCCATTTATAAATTTTTTCAAGAATTATTCTAACTTTATATTGTGATTAGCGGACAACTATTCCAAATGAGTTATTTCTACAAACCTAACATACTTAAACTCATTCTACTAAAATTTGGGGATTTAACAACTTTGCATGAATTTGAAAAACGGAAGATTGACAAGCTTTACCATTGTAATTCTCAACCCAATATTGTGCTTAATGTTTTAGTTGATAAGAGTTATTATTGCAATATCAAATAAAATTGTTACTATTATTGTATTTTATATATAAAAAAATTGATATCAACTCTTTAGGCTATCCAAATAACTCTACCGGGGCTATGGATGCCTGACCAGCAATAGAGCTATGTTTGGGGGAATTACAGAGATAACCTTGTCAGGGCTATGGATGCTTGACTAGCAGCAAGGCTCTATCCCTGGTTGGCTTAAAAGGAATTGTCATATTATGTAGATTAATGCAAATGGTTGTTATTTCTAAGTTTACTATAGTGGAAATAATCAATTGCACACACATGAGCTCGGTAATACTTAATTTTGCATGCTAACCGAAGCAAAATTTGAAAATGGAATAAGGATCCCATGATTTATAATTAGAATACTAAAGAAAGTTGGAACATTGATGTTAGATCTGGAATTGACTTTCTATTGTTTTGTTTTGTTTTTGTTTCTTAGTTGTTATGGCATTCACAACACTTCATTTCGCCCTCTTGGAAATGTAACCTCTTTCTTTTCTCCTTGTTTCTTTATTAACATTGTTTCACAGCCATATACACTGGCTTTCTCTCCTCATTTCACTTGGCCTCTTTGTTGTTATAACCTTTTTGTTTTTCTTACGGTGCTCTTTATGCTCTTAATGCTTAGTCCAGCATCGAACCTGAACTCAAATCCCGGCAGAACAAAAACATTTTGTATCTCATGGAGATCTCTCTAGCTCCACTCTCTAGATTTCATTGATCAAAGTGTCTACCTTAGTGAATTTTGCCAGAACTGTTTATTGCTTTCAAAGTCAAATTAGAGTTTGCTTTTGAAATTTTATCAAACTTATTCCTTCAATTTTGTTTCTAGTGTTTCTTTCATTTTAGTTTTTCTCTTTCCTCAAAAGGTATTTCTCGAATCCTGATGTTGTTTGATCCTTTTGAAAGAAATACTAAAATCCTTAATTCTAGTGATCACCAATCGATCACATATCTTACCATTATTAATTTTCAAATACTCAGTACATCTAATTGCCAATGTGATAATCACCTCATTAATCGGGTTTCTTCTTCTCAAATAGCCAACACGTAAATCTAGGTGTTCGTGGATTTGAACCATATCTATAATGACAAAATCCTTTATCGAATGCAATTTGAAATGTTGCAAATAAAGAAGGTGGAAAACTATCTATGTACTTGGCACCACCTGAGGCATGAAATTTCTCTTACAACACTCAACTTCGCATCATATTGCAAATTTGCTAAAAACATTCAATTAACAAAATGACATTGGCGTGCAAAGGGAGGTAAAATTTTGAGAAACTAAGATGTAGCTACCAAGGGTTTTGAAGTTGCATTCTGAAGAATCACCATTTTAACCAAAACTAGGTATGTTTTGAATAAATGATACTTTGCTAAGAGTTTCTCAAGCTAAAAATCTCAACAATGGTATTTTCCCATTATGAAATTGAAATGTTAATTTTTCTTTGAGTTGTTAAATTTAATCAAAAAATGAATTGAAAATTTTATGAAATGTAAGTTTTGGTTAAATTTAACCCTAACTCACACACAAGATACATATTCTACAAATTACAGAGCACATTATATACAAAATGAGCACTTCTGACACAAGGGAAAAAGATGAATTCAAGTATTGCAATTCACAAGTAGTACCCATCAATGTAGTGGCTATAGATACCCACATGGGATGGTCTTTTGACATTGAAATCCGTTCATGACTATTGTAAGAGAATGCTACCCAATGTACCAAAAATGTTGTGGAAAATGGGTTACTTCCTACAAGAGGGTTTCCACCAGCCATGGAAGCTTCTGAATTAGTTATGCAATGCATAAATCATTACAACCCAACTAAGAGGATTGTTGAGAAAGAGGGAAGAATTTATGTAGACTTGTCGCAAAAAGGAATCATGTATACATTTGGTCTCCCCACCTACACACAAATGTTCAATGTCAACCTAAAGGCCAAGACCAAGACATATCAGAGCATTAAGGAGCGTAATAGAGAAATTATGAGCACCCAATGGTGCCAAAAACCAATTACACTACATACCAAGGTAATTCAGAGGACTATGTTTAAACAATAAATGCAAGACATTATAACTTTGTTGAGCATAGTAGCTGGTTTGAGAAATGTAAGCAAATTCGAACCCTTGATGTTCGTGATAATATTCCACATGATAGAGGGTCCTGTGGAGTTGCATTGGGGAAAATTGATAAGTGACAGACTACATGAACAAATCACTACCTTCCCCAAAACTATATGTTTCTATATATCATCATATGTTATTTACTCTTGTGTTATGAGAGCCAGTAAAAAAGGATTAAAATAGATTGGTACTCTAGGCTCACAAGTTGGAAATAGTTTGATATATGCATGTTTACCCCAGATCATTGTCCACAGGTGTAAAGATGATTACAAAAAAATTAATGATTTGTTCTCCACAAAACTGGTGAGACCAATGGAAGGTGATAAATCTAAAATACTATCCCTAGAAGCACAAAGTGTCATTCGGCCTATGGAAGGCTAGTACATATAGTTCCCAACTTACTCCTACATTAGAGTGGAGGGATTTGATGGACACCCATTCATGCTACTTAGGTATCCTACAGATAAAATTGTTTTAATGGAATTATTGAGATAGTTAAAACTATCTCAAGCTCTTTATAGCCATGCTCACAAAAAGGCCTCTTTTAAATTTCTCATCATAATAGGAAATCATAAGTGCAGTGCAATTAGAGTAACTGATTTATGTGAAGAAGAACTGAGTACCTACCATTTTGAAGAATTCCCACTCCAGAGAGTGTACTATGATATTGAAGGAAATATTGCAAAAAATATAGCTAATTTTCATGCTCATGTGCCTCATTTAGAAGATTATTGGCTTAACTATGAAGACGACCACATGGTAAGAAGAAAAAATTATGAAAGAATGACTTTAATTTGCTCAGATGTTCAAGATTTATGGCATCCTAGACCAATTTGAAGAAGATGATGGTTAGGTGTTGAACTAGTTTTACAATGATGACAAGGTATATGATGAACCCATTCTCTCGGTGTTGATGATGAAGAAATGACATCGATTGATGACTTTACTAGACCAATCTTAAGATATACTCAACACTGGATTAATGGTTTTTGCAAAATTTTGAGAGAGGAATTCAATGAATCTTCTCAGAAGATAAAAGAAGTGTTGGTGTGAATAATTGTCTTGTACCTAGCTAATTCACTCACTAGGTAATTAGGGGACATATTCACATGTTAAGTTTACTTAGGAAAAAGATTCTTTCTAGAAGTCTTAGTTGGCTTATCTAGAACTTATCTTATCTG
Source organism: Sequoia sempervirens (assembly GCA_007258455.2). NCBI lineage: Eukaryota > Viridiplantae > Streptophyta > Pinopsida > Cupressales > Cupressaceae > Sequoia > Sequoia sempervirens. The sequence goes on from VDFB02236193.1 coordinate 17,109, forward strand.
GCTAGTAATGCATCATTTCATAGGTGATTAGGTTGTTGGATGTCTCATGTCATAGGATTATGACATTTTTCAATATCATTTTCATTACTACATTTCAACCTTGCCTATATAAGCAAGGAATCTCATGTACATTTGCATCAAAACAATCAATCAATATTCAACCATTAATCTATCTTGCATTGTGAAGCAAGCTTTCTTGCTATTCTCTCTCTTGTGGAAGTGGTTTTGGTCACAACTATTCTTGGGGGTGTTGGGGAGTCACCATTTACTCCCACAAGAAGAAAACAAAGAGATGAAATTTCTTTTGAAAGTGGAGAGCCTACCAAGAAGAAAAGAAAGACTAGTAAGGCTACTCCAGGCATTAGAATTGAACAAAGAACCCCTAAAGCAATAAGATAGGAAGTTCCCATAAAACCAGTTGATAAATAGAAAGATGCAGAGATAGGTAAAGATAAATCAAAAGTGAGACCTAAAGTTGCATCTTCCTCTAGAACTAGACCTAGAACAAGAGTAACTATTGATGAAGGAACAAGAGAAAAATAGAATGTTGGTGCACAAACCAGGTCTGCATCTCAAAGGGATGTAGTATTATTTACCTCTCCTCATTTTGTTAATATGGCTTGTATGAAACAAGCACTAGGAGGGACTCCTATAGCTTTAGAGGAAATTTCTAAACAAGATGAAGCTAGAATTAAGGAATGGGTTGACAAATGGGGTGCTATGTGGGAGAAAGTGCAAGAAAAGAAGTCTAAAGACAAACCCATGGTACACCCAGTGATAGAATAAATTCAAGATACAAGCTCTAACCCCATAAATGTTGATGAAGAAGAGTTTATCAAGGAATTCTTTCCTTAGAGGTAGGAAACCCTTGCTTACTTGAAATGGAAATAAGGGAAATTGTAGAGAAAAATCCTATTTATGAAAGAATTCTTGAAGATACTCTCGATTCCCAACCTTCTCTTGGGAATGTGTGAAACGTTAATGAATACTTGTAGGTCTTTGAAGAATTAGAGAAAGGCCATGCTAAAACTAAAATTATAGAAGAAGAAGCTACACAGTTTTTAGGAGATGGAACTAAAATGAAGAGAATCCTGGTGTAGCAATAAAGGAAGAAGATAATGTTCAGAGAGATGAAATAGAATATTTGGATAGATAGGAAAATATAAGTATCCAAATAAAGGAGGTAGTGTCAAATCCTATTAATCTTGAATCTATACCAGATGTTGCTAAAGAAATCCCCATTCTATAAAATGTGGCAAGTCAAAGAGAAGTTCCTAAAACAAGTGGTAAACATGGACAAGGAAATGTTACATAGGTACAACAAGATGATGATAGACCTGATTTGTTAATCAAGGAATTAGCTTCTCCAATGGAAGTGGAAATATTACATCTGAATCTTAATAATTTTATACAAGAAATAAGTACTCCTAAACCTAGGTGAAGAGCAAAGACAAAGCATGCCATACAAAGAAATCTAGATGGAAATAGAACTATTCAGATAGCCACTCCAACAATTGATAAGGAATGACATGAAATAATGCCTACGAAGTATAAGATTACAAGTGTTAATCTTGGATACTCATCTTGGTAGCAAGAATTAGAGGCAATAAAAGTAAATTTAAATGCTACCATTGATAGAGTACATAAATATAAACAAAACAAAAGAGAATTGAAGGAACGAGTTGCTACCTTGGAACACTTTATTAAGTCATTGACTTTATCTGGTCAAGAACAAGTTGAATAACCCCAACATCCTGTGTTGATGTCATAAGAGCAAGTAGATGTCATTGTTGTAGTTCATTATAAGATGAATATATTTGAAGAATGGATTGAATACTGGGTGAAGCAAGGAGATGAATTTATTACAGAAGCAATAAGAAAGTACAAGGAACATATCATCATTTAGAGAAATTGAAAAGATTTGAAGATGAATGTAAATTTTTCTAGGAACAGGTCATCAATGAAAGGCAAAACATTGAAATTCTCATGCAGTCAGACATCCAAGAGTTAATACAAAATAATGTAATATTAGGACATGAAGTTTTAATGCCAAGAAAATGGAAGAAATAGCTGAAATGGGAAGGTGACATGATAATACAATGTATTGAAGGATTTAAAAGAGTCACTATTGAGTACAAAAGATTGACTAGTAAAAATCAAGAATTTATTGAAATATTGACATGTCAAGGTTTTGATCCTCAAACATTAGGACAGGAGGGAAAGGAAGCTAAAGCTTTTAAGGAATGGATAGAAAGGATAAATAAAGATCCAGTTCAATTGTTGACATGAGAGGTAGTTGACGAAATAATACAGTCGATAAATGTTATAGTTAAATATGAAGCAAACAAAGCACAAAAAAATGACATCATACTTTGAGTAACTGAAGAATATACTAGGCTTAAGCTCACTTGGAGGGAAACATGAAATATTTCAAAAGAGTGCCTACATCAAGTATTAAGGGCTTTCCGAGAGTATCAGTTAAAGAAAGAAGGAAGAATCCTAGAGCTCAAGTCATAACAGAAAATGGAAAGAATAGGATACCGGATATCAAAAATATAATGAAGTTTATTTGTTGTTTCAATTTTAAATTTGCAGGTTGATCTCGATCCTAGTAGGTGTTTCTCATCCTGGTGTTTTGAAAGGAAGCTGGTAGCCTTGATGGATACAAAGTGTTTGTGATGAAGTATGATGAGAATTGTTGTTGTGGAAAAAGTCAAATCTTTGACTTATTTTAGAATGTTCTTGATGATAGTTGATAGATGCCACATGATGCATTTTAATTTGTTGTTTTTGATTCTCTTGATAGAATTTTAAGTTTAACTTTTGGGTGCCTTGTTTCTATAAAAGGCCATCTCCTCCCACATTTTTATTTTAAGCTCAAAATTTGTGGATGTTGGAGGAGCATAAACTTCTTTTAATTTTTCTTCTTTTTTCCCATTTTTTGAACCATTCTAGTGTAAAAATTTGTATGCATGTAGACATTAATTGATATTAGAGCTTTATGGATAGCTACCTATCTAGATATCTTTTGTATTTGATTTTGTAAGTTTGGCCGAACAAGACTATATGTTGCACCATTTAAGGATGCACATAGAACCTATTTAGTGTCCATAAACAAAAACCTTTCCTTAAAAGCTTGCACCATTTTATACATAGTTGTGAAGCAATCTGGTGAAATATAAAGTGGTTTGCTCTATTTTGATTAATTCTTTGCTGCATCCATGGAGAATAACTAGGAGAAACTTTTATTTTTTAGTATTTTTTATACTTTGTTTTAGAATAGATGTTTAATATTTTGAAAATGTTCCAAAAAATATAAATGAATGGAAATAATTTTGTTGAAAATATTTTATTTTCCATGAATTTTTTGAATGCTTAATGCTAAATCTACTTAAGTGATAGAAAAGAATTTGTGATGTTCATGAAATATTATGTTGAATCTTTTGATTTCATGATGTTATTTGATGATGAAATGAAATTTAATGTGAAATGTTTGTAATTCTTAGCAAAGCTAGAAATATTGTAGTCCCTTTGAGATTAACAACAAATATCACATCATTACCCGAGAGTGACCCTAGTGCAACCATGACCTGGTTATCGAAGACTTGGGATTGAACGAAAGTCAATATTTGCTCTATGAATGCAGAGTTTCCCCTTAGGTTGTCTTTGTTCCATATCTTTCAAGAAGGATAGGCTCTTCACAGTCTTGTTTGTGGAGAGTTTATTTGACCTATTTACTATGAGTAAAACCATCGTCAATAATATCCATATCTATCATATGTCCTTAAATCATGTATATAATTGATATACAAAGGAATACATCAAAGTAGCAACCACATTGTTATATTAATATATCGATTGTGTGTGTGTGTATATATATATATTCACTTATATATTCCTCTATGTACATGTATAAATATGTATACATGTATCAATACATTCATATGGGCATGTCCATTTGCTACCATACCCATATATGGATACATATATACATATGGATATATGTATACATATGGATATATGTATACACACATTCATTTCTCACACCAAATCATACACAATTACTGAGATATTGATAAGAGACTATGATTGTTATGTATACGTATACATATGCATGTCGTTGGTTCCATCACATTGTTCCATGCACATAAGCAACTCATGCATGAGTGTACATAGATACATTTACTTATGTACCCCTATGTGCATATGGTCTATCATCATTATGAATGTATGTGCGCATACACATACCTTGTATGTTTCATATATCAATACAAGCATCTAGTAACAAGGAAAAGAACGCTCAAGCTAAAATAGATAAACATCACCCAATAATATACTCAAAAGTAAATTAGAATCTTACTAAAGCAGGCATATTTACTAGGGATGACACCAATTTCCCACTTAATAACCCGACTCAATTATTCAATTGTGGTGTGTGTAAGCTCAGATTGGTCACATTACTGGTTACTTGACCAAGACCTTCTCTTGAGTGATACTTCCCCTCCACTTGGAGGAATTGAACATATACCTACAACCACTAACACATCCACATGGCAATCAATTGTTCACAAAATATGCAGTATACTTATTACATGTCCAAAGTTAGAATATATACACAATATTCATCTATTCAAATAAATGCATTCCTTCATATAACATTAAATGAGATGACATTTATTCATTAAGTAGTGATAACAAAGTGCACACACAATTTATTCATCCATTGAATTCACATTGCATTCACATTTCACCCTACATAGTAATAGTAAATGTAATTGCACAATTGGGGTGTAACAAGTCACTTTAGAGTCCCTTCAAAATAGCAATGGTAGCTTGATCACTTCAGATCGTTGTTGTGAAGTGAAGAGATAGGATGGTTCTCATGATGTGCAATGAACGTAAGTAGGAAGTGGATGGTGATGTTAGCATATCCAAGTGTCAAGATATGACTGCATTGTGAAGGATGTTCTCATCGCTATAGTAAAGCAAGGTGAATGAAAAATTTATGCGATAAGTGATGAATGGTCAAGATCATCTGACAAAGATTGAATGGATATCACTATGTTTCTTCACATCATGAAAATAAATGTGGATTCCCTAATTGGATTAGCAATATGTGATGGCTATGGTTCCAAAGGGAAAGTGATCAATGATGAAAATTTAAAGAAGATCAATCCAATGGCCATATTTTAAAGATGCTAAGATGAACAAAGATTGTAGGATCATGGAGTGAAGACTAAAGATCGATGGCCAAAATTCAAAATTGAAGATCTTCAACAACTACGATAGTGTAAACAGGGTTTCAATGGGTAGTTGTCACAATGAATGAGTTTAATCGGTCCAACTACACTTGCGACCAATGTTAGTGAAGATTTGATTTGCTAAGCGGTAGCATAGATATCCATGTTGATGAAGATCAAAATCAAATTGAATAAACAAAGAATGAATTAAATGCATATCTAATCTTATGGTTTTTTAGATTGATACTCTTAGAAAGTTCTCTAGTACTAAAATTATTGTGGGTGTGGCTCAATGTAGATGGTGTATGACAAAGAAGATACTCGATGAACCCTAGTATAAAGTTTTAGACATTTAGAACACATGTGAGAATCTTGAGGCAAGCTCAACAAGTCAGTGAAAAATATACCAAATAGAAGATAAATTTTGGACTAAGGTTGGAATAGGGAGAGAGTAGTAGTTTGTGTAGAGAAAGGAGTTGTAGAGACAACAACAGAGGATTGAGCAGTTGCAAATAGGTTGCAACATAGCGATGGCATGAAAATGTAGAAGAAATAGATCGAGGAGAAAAACATGCAATACAAATCTAAATGCTCTAAATGCAGTAATGTTAAGAAACAAAGAACAAAGGAAAGTCAAAACATAATGAATCTGAACAATCTCACCCAATATGTACATAATTCCATGTATCATCTCAATTTCCCTTCTCTATTTTGCTGTTGTAGTATAATTTCCCTAAGATTTTCAAGAGTTTGTGCAAGTATAGCCTATGATAGTGATATAGCAAAACATCGAAGATTCAAGATAGGTGCTCCAAAAATTCATAAGATTTCGAGAGAGATTGGAAGATGAAGACTAGATCAATTTATAGAAAATTGATTATTCGAACAACAAGCCAGGATTGAAAGATCAACATATGGTTGAGATTGACTGATTAGTCATGCATTCTGATAACAATTAGTAATGACATGAGTGATATAAATTAGAAATAGAATTAAAGATTAAATAAATGATTTAATATTCCAGTTTGGTATTCAAAAATAGAAGAACTATCTTTGCATAAAAAGATGAAGATGGATTAAAGCAACTCTTGTTCGAATGCACGCACAAGGTTTAATTAATTAAATAGGAATATTTAATTAATCCACATTTACATGCAAATGAGTTAAATTTGAATGATTGAATTGTTGTGAAGAGATTACTCAAGAAAGCCACTTAGACATTAAATCTTGAGTTAATTGAGTGATTTAAATAGATCTTTGAGTTGAGTAAAAGTGAATACCTAGATAACTCACACAATTATCTAAATATAGAGAAATGTGTCAAAACATAATGTATGAACTAAATAATTCATTTAATTCAAGACTCAATATTTGAAGAATAATTAAATAAATAATGTTTATTTAATTATTATTTGAAAATAAATAAAGAGTAAATTAAATGAAATTTATTTAATTTGACAAAGAAGAGATAAGGTTAGTGTGTATAATTAAATAATTGAATTATTTAATCAATAGAAAAATTAATGTTAAGATGAATTAATTAAGTAATTAAGATTATTTAATCAATAGAAGAATAGGAATTATGAAGAATATTGAAGTCGCGGGCTTAAACAAGATTTCGGTGTCTACATTTGCCCTCTTTGATACAATGTCATTTTGTAATGTGTCAAAGAAATTAGTAAAAATATACTTGATCGTACTTGATGTTAAGCAATTGAGTATGCCTTAGGAAAATTGACAAATTTTGAAAAAATTGAATAAAAATTTGGCAATAGTCCCCTAGTAGTCGATGGATAGCGAAATCTTGGAGTGGAGTTGTGAAATTGGAGTTTAGGAGCGTTGATGCGGATACGAGAATTGATTGAAGTTGGAATCCGACGTGACCAGTAGAAAGGAATGCCACCAAAACCCTAGGTATAAATAGAAATTAGGGTAAAAACCAAGTCATTTTCACCCACCCAACTTTGAGAATTGAGAGTTTGCTCTGCACCCATAGCAACGATGTCTCATGTTCCGAACACCCATCACCGAGCATACAGGATCCAGACTTTCAGGCGCCTAGCTGACGTGGACCCCCCGGTATGTACCACAAACTTGACTTATGAAATTTTTAATTTGCGCGTGTTTTTATGCATTTAATTCTAACTTTTGTTATGCGTCATTTTATTAAAACGCTGCATGTGAATGCACAAACGACACATTTGCATACGGATCAACGCATGTGTAAGATCACGTAGATAGGTAGCATAGGTTCTTATTCGGTTTAACACATTTGTCATTTAGTTCATCGCATATGATAACGAACAACACATTTGCATTTACATTAGCTGCATGCAATATTTTTTCAATGCATTTGCATTTAATTCAACACATGTGCATTTAATTCGATTCATTTGCATGTGATAGTTAATTGTTCGCAGCCCCATTTTTTAATTCATGCATATGAATTTCACAGTTATGCATGTGAAAAGGAATGACGCATATGTGTAATTGAATGATGCATGTAATTTTTCTGCAATGCATATGGAAAATAATGACGCATTTGCAAAAGAATGATGCATTTGAATTAGCAATTAATTTAGTCATTTTGTACTAGGATAGATGTTTGATGCTAACATAAGGAATGTATAATGCCATTGCAGGTTGTGTTAGACACAGTATATACATGAGAGTCGAGACCGACGATTTTTTGATTCAGAGACAACTTGAAGAGTGCAAAGCGATAGTTCCTATGGCACCTAGGTCTTCTACACGTTACATACATGCCCCAGATTTGGGCAAACTGAGGTTTATTGACTGCCTTATGTGAGCGGTGGCATTCAGAGACATCATCCTTTCACCTACCTACTGGAGAGGCTATAGTGACATTAGAGGACATCTATAGGATTTTGAGACTACTTATCAGAGGCACGTGGGTGAGCTATGATACCTAGAGGGGTATTGTCGAGATGTGCTGATACTACCCACATGCTGATGTTAGGCAGTTAGGGATAGATCACTATGAGATTAGATGGCGTGTATTAGCACAGAGGTATAGGTAGCTGGACTATCTATTGTTTACATTGATAGGTGGCATAGTACTTCCTAACTGTCGAGGTCATGGTTTTCATGTGGGGTGGAGGGAGATGCTTGTAGGCATGTTAGAGTGGTGAGTGGTATATGCTTGGGGTCCCTGTCTCCTTGGTATGTTGTATTTTCATTTACATGATATAGCCTACCGAGAGGCTCAATCCATGAGTTGTGGTACTTACGCTCTTGATGGTATGGAGTGTGGGAACACATTGCATCTTTCAGCCACTAGTAGCCGGTTGA
>VDFB02236194.1:0-11138 GCA_007258455.2 Sequoia sempervirens
GAAGTATAAAATGGTGGCATCTGCTACAAAGATGGGTCTCAAGCAAAATGGTGTGATTTGGTTATTGAAGATTCCAGTGAAAATGAAAATGGGATTTAGGATACTATACAATAATGTTGGACAATGATGGAACTTCTCATCAAGAAATAGAACCACCAATTGAATATCTTAATTCTTCATAAAAAATGGTAAATCAAGTCCATTAAAATCTCAAAATTTTGAGACTTGATGAATTTGGAAACAATTAAATTAGAAGTTCACACAAAGCAAGAATCTGATAAAAGAAAGTATCTTGAAGCCTATTGATGAAATTCATATAACAATGAATTTAAAAGTAGCTTCCTTTTAAGAAACTAAAAATATTGCAAGTTGGATGAGTGCTATGTAAATTAAGTATGATTCTCTTTCTAAAAGAGCATATGGGTGTTTGTTGATCCTTAACTATGTTGTAAACCTACTAGCTGCAAGTGAAACTTTCAAAACAAGCATAAAGTAGGTGATTAACTTGAAAAAATAAATTAGTACTTTCTACAAAAGGATATACTAAAAGAGAGGGTATTTATTCTGAAGAAACCTTTGTATCTATAGTGAAGTGGAGTACCATTCATTATCTTTTAGCTCTCTCAAGTTAAAATAGATGGAAAGTTCATCAAATGGTTGCAAAAACTACATTCTCAAATGGGGATCTCAAAGAAATAGTCTATATGTCTTAAATAGAAGGGTATGTAGTCAGTGATAAAGAAAATCAAGTATGCCATCTAATAAAATTATTGTATGGTTTAAAGCAATCTCATTGTTCGTGGTACAAAAAACTCACCAAGCACCTATTGAAGTTGAATTCAATCTTTTAATTTTATGATGCAACTATTTTTGTTCGAAAGGTTGATAGCATAGTTGCATACCTATTTATTTATGTGGGTTTTTTCAATGTCTAACTAGTAATAATAAAAAAATATTGAAGTTGTAAAAGAAGAATTGAATCAATGGTTTTAAAGTGACTGACATGGAGCATCTTCATTGCTATATAGATATTTAGGACATTGAAAATCCCAATTATGTCTCCTTCACTCAAAAATAAATAAATTGGTGAACTTCTAAGAGAATTTGAGTTGTTTGACTACAAAACTACTTAGTACTCCTATGGAGAAAAGTATTATGGCATTATTAGATGACTCTGCAATATTGTTTACTGCAGCTAAATATTGATAAATTTTTAAAAAGTTTGGTTTAGAGCCCTCTTTAAGTTCATGCATCAACCTAGAGAAAAACATTTGCTAGCAATAAAAATATTTCTTCTATATTTGAAGGAAAATCAAATTGTTGGCTCCAATATTCAAAGACAACAAATTTCACATTAATTGGTGTAATACCATAAATTACATCCTATGCAATTTCAAATTACATATGTCTTCCTTTTTAGATAATTTAAGATAATTAAACTCTCCTTCAACCCAAAACCATCTCTTTCCATCTAACATGCCCAATTCCTAGACCATTGAGTTTGATTTTCTCATAGATTGATGCACGTTGTGAAGACGTCCATGAGCTACGCTCACACCCCATAAAAATTCATGACTAAGTTACACCTACCATGTTTTGGTAGTGTAACACCTCTGCCAACCTACAACCTCATCGAGAGTCACTCGGGTAGGCTGTTTGAACCAAAAAGACCCTCTCTCTTGGTGGTTAAGGGATTATTATTTATTTTGAATTCATCATTGATATTTTAGAGAGAATCCTACAATACGTATTCACCATTCTATAGCACTTCTTGAGAATACACAACATTCTCCATCCCTTCTTTACAAATATCTTTCAAAGAACTCTTTAAAAACTTCCAAAGTAAACTCCATTGTTCCAAACACGAGGTTACCTTAAAAAGGAGCTACTATCATCTTGGAGGTTCTCATTACTTCTTCACTACACCAAAAAGGTACTTAAATTTTGTGCTTTGGATTGGTAACAATTCAAGTCTTTTCATTAAACCATATTATCTATTTTGTTATCATATTGTTCTCTTTATCAGTTTATGTCTATTTCCATTATCCTATCTTAGGTTGTTCATGGAGGTGGAAACACCAATATAGGGGTATGACTAAGGTAAGCACCTATATAGCTAGCCCAACCTTTCTCTTTGGTCATGTGTGTAGGTGTAGGTAGAAGGACTGCTTGGGGAAAGATTGGACTTCATCAAACATCTTCAGTGATATCTCAAACCTCTCTTTATCCTTTTCATCTAAGTTTCACTTAATATATTTTTTTGTCATTTTATATTTGTTGTACATTTGTATTTTGTACCCCTTTGACGTCTAGAACCTCGTGTGGGGTATTCTAAGTTTTCCTGTGATGACTTATGCTTTATGTTTGTATGGGACACTAGCACAGCACACTGTCGTTTGACAACTATGCACTAGTTCGGTATAGTGAGCTTGTCGAGTTGTCCATAAGACCTATGTACCCTACACTTTCTGTTTTAATTTTTGAAAGGTCTAGATAATTTTTGAGCTCTATAAAATCTCATATTTCTCTAATTCTTGTTCACTTGAGCCATGTCAATTGAGGTAGTTGGGAGATAATTTTCTCCTTGAGATCCCATCATCTTGAGGGTAGCAAATTTTCTTTTTTACAATTGGATATTTAGATTCTCATTATGTAGGTGTCTACTATAGGTTTGGTAATGGATCTAGGGTTGAAAGTCATTTCATAGAAATCTAAGAAGCAACCTATGCTTAGATTTGTCCTCTATAGAGGCATAATACATGGCATCATATGAGGCAATAAAGGAAATAGTACGTCTTAGAAGAATTCTTGAATAATTTCAACAATGTTGTGTTTCATTCCCACTAAGTCCTCTTCAACAATCAATTTGCAATCAAAATGGTCAAAATCCAAATTTTCATGATCAAACAAAACACATCGATATAAAGTTTCATTTGATTTGGCACTACATGAAAGATGACAATGTGCAACTCAAGTATTGTCTCACTATAAATTAGCCAACATATATTCTTTAAGATTGATATATTTCTGTTTTGTTTTTTAGTTTTGATAGTTTTCCTTTTTACTTATTTTTGACAATTAAATTGTCTATTTCTTGCCTATAAAATAATAATGTAAATCTTTATTTCTAAAAAAAATAGTAACATTACACAGTTTTTTCGTGTATCAATTTTGACCCTACCTTATAAATGAATTTCAAATTTTTACCTTCTACACCAACCTTTCTCATATGAATTTAAATACAAAACACAACCTATTAAAACATTAATGGATAAATGCAATCTAGCATATAATGTGTTCAATTGCCATGCTAGTGGCAATTTAAGCTACAATCTAATTGGGAATGACAATCGATCAAGTGAAGGGTTAGAATTTATTAGACTTGTTGATGCTATTAAATGGATATGCTATTGGGCACACCACGGCCTGTGAGACCACCTGATTTTGATAAATCAGTGGTGTTGGGGTAGAGTAATGTGTAAGGAACTTTTGCAGGTCCAGTCCTGTTCTTGTAAACTTGGCAGTTGTTATTCCTCTCGATTATATTCTTCTCAATTTGTATCATGTTTGCTGAAAATCTTGCAAAACTTTCTTCTATACGTGGATCATCTACTCTGTCCATGGTAGACCCCTGCAACTGTCCCACATATACCTCATTTTTTGCATGCTTTGACAAAATTTCCAAAACAGCCATGACAAGGGTGGCTTGTGTGGGAGCAGAGACAGTTTTGAGGAAGTATTCCTCTGGGTCCTTAAGGAGTTCATCATATTCAGGTGTTCCTTTGTCTGGAATCAAGCGCCTGCTCATGGTGGGCAAATTGGGCATGTATCCTCCATAGGAGTATTGTCCAAAGTTGACTGCAGCATGGTGAGCAGATGCAGTCCAGATGATAGTTGTCACTACTTGAACTGCTTCATTCAAAGAATCCATCTTGTACCATCTACTTGGATCATCCTTGAGGTCTCCATGCCCCACATTTACTATTTCATCCCACCAAGCCTGCAATTCCTTGTCTTTTTTAATTGAGGCATCGTCCTTGTAGCATAGAGACAAATAGTCTAAAACCCATTGTTTTAAGGCAAACCATATTTCAATACCATCTACACCATACGGGTAGTCCTCGATCACAAGCTTCAAACCATTTGGTGCCTTTGAATCACGGACTGCCATACCCCTGCACGGTACAAGTTAAATGAAAAGGTCAATTTTATTAGCCCTTTTAATTAGATTATAAGAAGCAAAAACATGCAAGGACATTAATCATCTTTTAGCAATGACTATTAAGCGTTGAAAAGATGCCTATTAAATATAACACATTAATCAATAAATCAAGGTACCAAATTTGTCAACAGAGGTTTATATGGTGGAAGTTATGAATCAATATTAACTAATCTGGGCAATGAAACTAGTGAATTGCTGACCTTTTAAGCAGGTCAGCCTCCAGTCCTTGCTCATTGAATTTCCACTCCTTGTAGACTTTAGATGACATTTCCATACAATATCTGCCAGGGGTAAAGCCTCGTTCAATAATACCTCCTGCATTTATCAAACTCTGACGGGCAGCTTGATTGATGTCCATGGTATCGAGGTAATGGGGGATCAATAATTTGTATACTGGGTGCATTTTGCTTAGTTGTCTGTGGGTAGCTATAATGAAAGGCTCTGTGATACAATGAGTCCTTAGCCTGCAGTCAATTAGAAAATAAATACTTACGTATAATAATTTTATGGATAATTAATCTGGACTGGTTTTAGTAAGATCTATGTGGCGGATAAGGTGCATACTGCATTGTGAAAATGCATGACAAAGAACCCATACTTACCAATGGCTCACAAGCTGATGGTATCCTGCATCATTGACTTTAGCATGGGCTTTGGCCAGTTGCCACACTGCTCCTTCTTCTGTTCCCTTGTTGCCTGGTGTAAAAACCTTTCTTACGGCCGCATTGTCATCAATTGGTGGCAAACACAACTCTATGGCCACTGGCTTTAAAATCCCTTCTTTGGTGAGGAAGTAAACTGTACGGCTTGCATATGTCTTAACATCTTTTGAAAGCTTATTTATGCGCTCGACGTAAGGCATATAAGCGTCATAGTAGTCCACAATAAATAACCTTTTCAAAGCAGTGGCCTGTATTTTTTATATTAAATTTCCATTGTATTTTAATAACAGGGAGAAAAGAACAAGGAATTTCTGAAAAGAGAAATTACCTGATCCACAGAAAGCCCCTCAAGGTTCTTTTCTATGTGTTGGGCTGCAATGGCGCTCTTCTGGGGACCGTATTTCTTTTCATCCAAGCTACTGGAGGGAGGAAATTTCTGTTTCGAAACAACAATTGATGTTATTTCAGATAGGAAAGAATAGTACAAGGGAAGATTGTTTTGTAAAGTATTAGAATGAGGGTTACCTCTAGGCACTGGATCACCATTGGATTCAACCCTGCAAGTGTTTGACGTGCAAATTCCTCGTCGGTTCTCCACGCACACTCATCAACTGTAGCGCAGAATATTGGTTTAATTACTTCTCTAACAGACTACGATTAACACTCGATCAAATTAGAAATTGATTAACTATGTTAATCTTACCTTCGACTACTTGTGGACGATTGAAATTTATGAGCGGAATATCATCCTCCAGGCCGTCGAGGAGTCCCTGGATAAACTGCAGTGGGCTACTCTCTTTATGGAGACTCTTGAGAGAATTATGGGTACTTTTGAATCCTCGTTTGTAAAGGTCGCTTACTTCCTCGAAGGAATCAAATGCGTAGTCGAAGAGATTAGCGAGAGTGGGAACAATCAGGTTAGCGAATGCCTTAACTAGGTGAGCTCCAAAGTCGGAAAAGTCAGAATAAGGAAACCTTTCATCCGGCGGAATAAAGATCAAGCTTGTTCGAGTCTCGAATTCAGGAGCTGCAAGAGATTGTCCATAAAAAAATTATATGAACACTCGACAGTCAATAGGTTTATAAATACATTAGTAATTATTGATTATACATGCCTGTTTCAATGCGTGGACGCCCAGTTCTGCATCTTCTAGGATATGGGAACTCCTGCGATCCACCCAGCACTTCCCTCCGCAGCTCTGCATCTTTGTCTGGCTCTCCAATATCGTTGTAGACATCATAATCATATATGAGATCCGACACCTTCCTTTCCCCGGTTCCGTCTCCTCGCAGGGACTTCAAATCTAACTCCCTCAGTTTCCTCAGACCCACTGGCGTTTCCTCTGGAAGAAAGCTCTGATGAACACATTCATGTTAATCCCTATTTTATTTAAATTCTATAGGTTTTAATGTTCAAACAGTCAATAAGAAGTGGTAAATAATTGTATTATTGAAAATTTACTTTTACTTAAATATCATAAACATTAATCTGGTGCACTGAATTTGAGCAGGATTTGTTGATGATAAAGAAATACCAAACCTTGTTAGCGAAGAAAACACGGTCATTTGGGTGAAGAGAATAAGGGGCTATCCATGAATTACATTGGAAACGAACTTTGCCATGACCTGGGATTGATATGGTGAGTGACTTCAGAAAGAACTCTCGAGCATGCATATTTTTAATGAGGAATGCGCCGGGAAATCCAAGTGCAGAGTTCCATTTCAATTTTATAGTGTAACTTGTCTCGTGTGAAATGGGTCCGTCCCATGGGTTCCACTCTAAGTAAGAAGGCTGCCCGACCATTTTTCCAAATCCCGTTTCTACACATAATCCATCACATCACATATAATTTATACCGTGTCTACATAAACTAAATGCTACATGATCATTTCCGACTAATTCAAAAAATTGGACGCTATTTTAACTTTTTGTTTATATATATAAACATTTCAGATTATTATTCTATCGTAATTGAGAAAACAAATGCAATTAAATGTGAAAACTAACCTATTATAATAATTTTGAATATCTAGGTTGGTTTCTTAACATAGCATAACAAAGAAGAATAAGTAGAAAATTATCATAGGGTACAGAGGAGCAAATCAAGTTGGAACGGCACTTTCCATAATGTTAAAATTCTATTGATTGGTTTTAAAAGCAATGTTGGTATGGATAAAATACCGGGATCGACTTGGTCGCTGCTCACAAGCTGAAGAGAGACTTTTTTCCCCATCAATTCAGAAGCCTCGTCAGCCAGTGTTGCAGAGTAATCCGTAAAGTTGAGAAGAGCCACTTTCTGCAGTACTACTTCGCCATTAATTTCATAAACATTAGTGGATTTTTCACTGTCGGGGAACTTGTTGTTGCCCAATATCGAATCCATTTTAGTTGATCACTCCCACAAATCACTCTGCTGCGGCTTTGATGAACAAAGGAGATAATCGGTTTGCCTCAATCGTAACTGCTATATAAATGGCTTTCCATGGCCAGGAAGGCTACCATTAGATGTCTGTGGGAGGCATGTTCACGTGTTTCACGAAATATAAGATCGTTTGGACTCGCAGGGATTTACATGGACTTTCAACGTACAGCAACGTGGTTTTAGAGTTAAATTGTTTTCCAGTTGTATACATGAACTTGGACGCCAAACATATTTTAACATTTTTTCTCTTTCTTACAATTTTAAACGTTTGATATAAATCCCCTTACGGCATTCACTTTCACATTGACTATACAAATATTATTTAGGTATATATCGTAATCAAGTCTGTATCTTTCAAATAACGTGATAAATAGTCTGCTTTAGGGTTTTAAAGTCAAATATAAAAAAGATTTCGGATGGTACACCGCACTTATCATGCTAAGGATATTAAATGACAGTCTAGAAGTAATTTAAAACATGTTTTAGACGTCTTTAAATGACGAAAGGTAATTTTTGAAGTGTGTTGAAATGAATCTCAGCCGACAAAGGATGGGCTCCTCGATCTGCAATAGGAACATGATTTTCTCTAAATAATAGAATTAAAAATTATTTTAAAATTTAAGGAGTGTTTTGTTTCAAATTTTAGAGCTCATGATTCTAATTAAACAATTTGATGTTAAAATTTAATTCCAAGGTAATTTTTTAATAATGTATATCCATTTAATATCTCTTTTTAAATGTTAGGTCATTTTATTTCTTAAAAAAAATAGTATATATATAATAAATATATCATTCTACAAAGGGTTGCATTTCAATGTAAAAATGATGGTGTTTCATGCAACAAAACTTTTTCAGTTCCTAGGGTTTTTTTTGCTATTTGTGATGACTTTAGTCTAAAACCCTAGGTATTTTTGTGGTGTCGTTGCTTTTACTCTATTTTGATGTTGACTTGTTATTGCCTGTTTTAAAAAACTTAAGTGACTGACTTATGCCATTTTGTTCGTTTGATAGCCAACCTCTTTCCTTAGTGGTTGTCTATTAGTAATTATCCTATGTGTTTCTATAATCACTTTTGTTACCTTTTGAATGCCCATTTAAGTGGGCCTCATCACATGGCCCATTCCAATCTACAACTATTCAACTTTTGGCACCTTTTGATTATGTCGCAAGGTTGTAGTGTATCACAACTTCAACAAAGGATTTTCAAATTCATTTTTTAATGTGTTAAGCAAATGTGATAGTCGTTGATTGTCTATGCCATATTTTGATTGATAGTCATTTTTCAATCTTAGAAAACAGATACATATAAGCATTCATTTCCCTCGATTTTTCCTTAATTACAACAAAAGATAACTTCTTACCATCACTATAAGGAAATTTGCATAAGGTAAAGCAATTCATTATTGTCAAAAGTTGTTTTTTTTGTGTAGAGAAATTTCAAAGTGTTGGGGCATCTTCTACAATCTTTCAATTGAAAAATTTAGGTTTTTGAGCATGCAAAAGGGTCTAAAAAAGCTTTCTTATCTATTAAGAATTGCATTCTCTATTATACCTTTGATAATTATACATGAATTAGGGTTTTGAGAATACATTATAAAATATTTTGTGCTTGAGTAAATAACCTTTCAACTATGACATATTTGAAGACTATTTTGTCCACTTACTATGCTTTGTGTCAATTCTTGGCTGAGGATTGTAAGGTTCAAATGCTAGTATACATGATAATGCTTGTTGTTGATGTACAACATAAGGACTTGAATAGAGGATTTGATTATGCATCCTATATTGTTGAAGGCATGCATTTACAGTTGAAAGCCATTTTAGATAAATATTTTCAATTCATTTTAGATGATACTCAATGCTATGTCATTTAATCCCTCATAGTGGAAGAAGTATTTGGAGTGATTACATAAAATTAAGGATGCTAAATGATGAAGGAATCCAAAATCCTTTCCTAACCTAGAAACACATGTGTGATATGCATTACCAAACAACTAGATATGTTTCCTTTGAAGAATTGTTTATGCAAGTAGTCCTTAAGAATTTCTAGGGTTCAAATATGCCCAGAGGATTTTAGATTAGTTAATAAGATTATTAAGGCCTAAAGAAAGGGACCTAGAGAAAGGAATTGATCATAATTGGTGTGACTAGTATCTTCATTCACATACCTTATTTATCATAGTTTATGGATCCCCTATCCAACCACACACCCTTCCAAAGTTTGTGCTAGATAAAATTGCCTTTTTGGAAATAATATGGAAATTAAATGGGACTAGTATGTTTCATTTGAGAGCTAAAAAGAAGGGATCTCTCATACCATCTACTTAGACTTTGAGGCAACATCCAAAGAAGGATTGGATGTGTTTCCTTGTTTACTATAGACTTACAAAATAAAAGTAGACATCCTCAAAAATTGTGACGTAGAAAACTACATTAATGAGGTTAAACTAGATTTTAAAAGGTTTGGTTATTATCACAAGTTTAACATAATTAAGGATTTAATAAGAAATTACAACATAAATGATGAAGGGTGATGAAGGAAAAGTGGGCGAAAACACACAAGGTGGAGGAAAAAAGAAAAAAAGGCCAACCCATCATATCAAGGAGGATGTGTTGAGATTAAGGATTCATTTACATGGTTCCAAATTATGATGGATAAATAGGATGATATAGTGGTTGGTGCACCAATACTATTGATAGTGTTTATATTTGTTTAGGAAAGTCCAATATAAAAAAGATTTTGGATGGTACACAACACTTATCATGCTAAGGATATTAAATGATAGTCTTAGAAGTAATTGAAAACATGTTTAGACGTCTTTAAATGAGGAAAGGTAATTTTTGAAGTATGTTAATATGAATCTCAGCTGACAAAAGATGGGCTCCTCGATCTGCAATAGGAACATGGTCTATTAAAAAATATTTTAAAATTTAATGAGTTTTGTTTCAAGTTTTAAAGCTCATGATTCTAATTAAACAATTTGATGTTAAAATTTCATTCCAAGATAATTTTTTAATAATATATCCGTTTAAAATCTCATTTTAAATGTTAGGTCTTTTTTTTTCTTTAAAAAAATATCATATATATATATAATTCTACAAAGGGTTGCATTTCAATGTAAGAATGATGGTCTATCATGCAGTGGAATTATTTCAGTTCTTAGGATTTCTTTTTGCTATTTGTGATGACTTTAGTCTAAAGCCCTAGGTATTTTTGTGGTGTCATTGCTTTTACTCTATTTGGATGTTGACTTGTTATTGCAGATTTTAGAAAGACTTAAGTGGTAGCTTATGTCATTTTGTTTTGTTTGATAGCCAACCTCTTTTCCTTGGTAAGTTTTGTCTAATGGTAATTATCTGTGTGTTTCTAAAATCTAAGCATATTAGCTTTTGAATGCCATTTAAGTGGTCCCTCATCACAAGGCCATTCCAATCCTAAGAAACTATTCCAGCTTTTGGCACCTTATGAGTTATTTAGCAGGAATTAAGTGGTAATACAACTTCAACAAAGGATTTTCAAATTCATTTTTTGATGTGTTAAGCAAATGTGATAGTCGTTGATTTTCTACGCCATATTTTGATTGATGGTCATTTTTCAAGCTTAGCAAACATATACATACAAGCATTCATTTCCCTCGATTTTTCCTTAATTACAAAAAAAGATAACTTCTTACCATCACTATAAGGAGATTTGCATAAGGTAAAGCAATTCATTATTGTCAAAAGTTGTTTTTTTGTGTAGATAAATTTCAAAGTGTTGGGGCATCTTCTACAATATTTCAATTGAAAAATTTAGGTTTTTGAGCATGCAAAAGGGTCTAAAAAAGCTTT
>VDFB02236195.1:0-14505 GCA_007258455.2 Sequoia sempervirens
TTGGATACTCTCATCCTAGGAGCTTCGTTACTTGACTAAGTTAACTTATAACTAGTTGTGACTTGTAGCTTATTAAATGCCCTCAATCCATTCCTAGTATTAAATAGCTATGTACAAGCATACACTCCATATATGGAGTCAATACAATTAATGCAATTTTCTCTTCAACGCCTAGTGTATTCCGTACACTAATGAACACAAAACTAATAGTAAAGAACATGCAAAAACCTTCTTATTTCGCAAATTATCTCTTTGCAAATAATCATTTATCCTTTAGATATTCATTCCTAAGTACATCAACCTTCACTCTCTATTCTTTTCAATCAAAGGATATGAAACAGACTTACTTCTGAATACAAGAACAACAGAAAGCATGAAAAAGAAAAGAGTTAACTTGCCTGACAAGAGCTTTCCTCAGATGTTTGAAATATGAGAATGCTTCTCCTCTAGCCTACCGCCAAAGGACTTCTAGCTAGCTCTGTTAACGAACTCTTAACTCAACTGTTGATAATTTCAAACTGCTATTCTCAGATACAAAGAATGCTCTTTCAACACAAACAAAATACACCCTTAGCAGATTAAAGACTCCCTCAACAATTGATGAATACTCTGATATTGCTCTCAATTTGATAAATGCTTTCTCAATAGAAACAGTTTACACTCAGGAATGAACAAAATCGAACTTCTAATTTCCAATCCGTGTTTTGAAGAATGAGCCTTGCAGGCTTTTTATAGTGTTTCAAGATTTAACCAATTCCTCTTTCCAAGGCGTCTAAGCTGCCAACGGGGTTTGGAATGGTTCAAATGAGAAATGTGTTGCCCTATAGAGAAGATTTCGACTTCCATTTGCTGACAGCAATGAGGTAAGTTTATTTTGCACATGACCAATTCATAAAATCGCGACACCTTTTGGTATTGGCGCGATTCAACAGGTAAGGGTAAGTGACGGTTTAATGCAAGATTAAGTCCCTGGTCAGATGGCGTCCACCTTTCCCATTATTCTGGCTGCACTTGAACTTATCTCAGCCGTTATTCAGTTAACTTGGCCCTGGTCGCGCGATTCTACAGGCGCCATTTCCATTTCATTCGCTATTTTCATTTTTACGGTATGAACTCATAACAACGTATTTTATTTTCCTCTTCATAATTTCGATATAGTTCCAAAAAAGAAATATTTGAATCTTGGCGAAATTGTGACAATAATATTTGATTTAATTTTGAAGTCACAATAATTTGATTTCAACTTTTAAATGAAATATTCATTTTTGAGAAAAACGCCTCATATTTCAAATTCGTGATTTCACTTCAACACTTAATGATATTAAATAAAGTGTTTATTTAAACTTCATTTGATTTTCAATTCCATTTACTAAAATATATCTATATATATTTATTTTATTATATTAATATAGTTTTAATTTACATTATATATTTATGTATAATTATTTAAATTTAATAATTTAAATAATCTCGTATACATATTTATATTTTGTAAAGACTATATTATATACATACTTAATATAATATTAAATATATAAATATATTTTACCTTTACATATATACATGTATATACATATACATTTTAAATTACATGTACGTATACTGCGAGCCAGTCAGCATACTTTCATTATACGTACTCATGTATATGTATATATATGTGTATACGTAAATTCCGATGTAATATCAACATAATATTTATTCATTTTCACATATATATAACAGGTTGGTTGTGGGTATGTATACATGTATATTTACTTGTATACTTCCTCTATGTATACGTATTCATAAATGTATTTATATCGATACACACGTATGGCATATCCATCTGCTCTCATACGTTGTATTGACATGAGTATACTTATGCACACTTGTACATACCGTATTTATATGTATATATACATATACACATGCCCACCTCTAACCAGAAACATTATTCCACGTAAGATTATACTGGCAAGCATCACTTATTCACACATTTAGAAGTAGATACGACTCCTAATGATACTAAACAAGCCTACGGATGACTTACCCTTAACTCAACAAATGACTTAGCTTACTCAATCTATAGTTTGTGTGTGTATGCCCAATTGGTACTCGTTACTGTTTACCCGACCAAGTTCCTCCCCGAGTGATATCTCTCCTCTACCTGGAGGTACGAACCTGTTTCCTGCACATCATGACACGACAATGGAAGTCATATGCTCAAAATAAGGCAGGATACATAAAACATCATAAAAAGTTAGAATAACATTATTCCATAACTTATATGCTACATTCATTCAAGAATTACATCAGTAGAAGTATCAGACAAATGAGACAATCATTAGGACACTTTCAATTGATCACAAGAACAATTTGTTTTATTCATCTAAAAGATTCAAACATTACAATGTACTTCCTATGCAGTAAATGTATGTCGAGGTGTGACGCACACATGTAGACTTATGCGTTCCTCACTTGAGGCTGTAATTGTTGCTTCTTGCTTGTTCATATCCTCTTGTGACTGGAGTGAACATGTGAACATGGTTTTATCCTCCTTAGGGCTTCCACAGGTTCGGCTAGAAGTCCAAACTTCTAGACATGATGACTGAATTTTATCTTTTCCATGGTCATTTGTAGGTTGCAAGTTGCAAGTAAATGTTTCCTCTTTTTTCTCCATCCTTTCTTTAATGGTGACTTCTGAGTTTTCTTCATTCAAGAATGTTCCTACTGGTTGCAGCTCCTCACTCTTCTCATTCATTTCAATTTCTGACTTGTTTTTAAGACAATACTCTAACTCATCATGCTTAGCGTCAAATCCCTTTTGAACTTGCCCTTCCTTTGATTTTGATGGAGATTCAGAATTCATTTCTTCTTTTCTTTTTCTTATGTAATACCTGTCAAAAGATTTAGTAGCCCTGACCTCCTCGGCGTCACTTGAGTATTCATCAAAGATTCTGATAACCTCATCATACACAGGTATAATTTTTCTTGTTAGAACTAGATATTCTTGAAATGTTAGAAGGCTTTTCCTCTTCTGATATTTGTTATGCCACTTGGCAATCTTAGTGGCAGCAATTTCATTTTCTCTTTCTTCCATTACTGAAAACAACCTTAGTATCCCACAAGCTGGCAGGATTTTTGCTCTGATACCACTGAAAGATTCCCACCCAAAACTGATTTGATTTTTTTTGAGTTTTGAGTTTTCAAAATCTTTGACCAGCGTATAGGAGGGTTTATGTTTTTGTTTTGTTTTGCGTTTTTTCCGATTTTTTTTGGTGTTTTGAGTTTTATGCATATAACATGACATAAACAATTGCTGGAAATAGAAGATAACTGAAGAATACTATAGTTCTATTACTAAAATACTTAAATTACATAAATGTGGGCTAAATGCAACATACCCATTCATCCATGGACCTGGAAATGAACTATTACAAGGCTGAAATAAAATTCTCAGGTCTGATATAATTTTGGGTCAGCAAATTTGAGCTCTTCCAACTCTAAATATGACTCCACAATTTAGCTCCAGGTATGAGATGATTTCTTTCAACTGCTGTAACTGAATTTCCAGCTCCAAAACCCTCATAAAACTCCACTTGGCACCTAGGGTTTGATGCCAAAATGCCCAATGGTGTATGGCTGACTGAAATACTGCTGTAAGATGGTAGAAATGTCCTCAAAAAGGGCTGATCTGCAACCTGATAAGAATTTCTGCCCTATTAAATGATTGGTCTGCAATATCCTTCCTAAATAAACGATGCCAAACCGATAAAACAGTTTCTCTATGATGTTTTTGCCTTCTAGAATGCTGGGGCTACGTCCAACATTCCCTTCTCCCAAGAGTTTTCGTTCCTGGAAGACCAAATCTGCATGTAGAAACCCTTCTTGAGCTCCAACCAGCAAGCTGTTCTGAAAATTTAAACTCATCATGTGTCAAATGGCAGCCTCAAACTCATTTTATAACTTTTTGACTTCCTTCAAAAGGGTCAACCCCTTTTTAGGGTTTTTAACATGGCAACATGAATACTTTTAAGTATTTTTAATAAAAATTGCTTGGTCTCCTCATGCTAGGTGTGGCTTTTCAATAAGCCCCCTTTTTAATCATTTAAGTTGTTTTTAAAGCTCTCAAGTTATGTCTCTAGGCATCATGGCACAAGGTGGGGGGGGGTGAACTTTTCACTATTTATCTTCTAATTCTCTATTACTATTCACCCTTTCACTATTCCATTAGAGCCAACTTTAATATTTCCAAATTATTCCTAAATTCATCCTTTGAACTCCAAACTGAAGGCTTGAAAAGCTCCCCGCAAGGCTCCGCAACCCTCGGTTGGGTCCTCTAACCATATTGCTGACCTACAGGAACCCTGGTAGTAGGCTAACCTCTACTAATATCTGAGTTGCCTAAAGAAGGGACATTATAACTAAATAGGCTGAAAAGTGTGTAAATTAAATGACCACTTAAATGGACCCACATAATTCAAATTTAACAGAAAAAAGTTACCACTCCCTTTGACACATTGGATACATATCACCACAAGATACCTTTGATGACACATTACCACAGATCATGACATGGCATATGAACTAGCATGCAAGACCATCCAGCCTTCTTCATTGGCAATTGAGTCCAGATTCTGTCGACCAAATTATTGATGTGGAAGGGGCCTACTCTTGCATCAACCTGCACACAATGTGGGAGGATGGGCAAGGAACCCAAATTGTTTCCAAAGGTTGCAATTCCAATCCATTATCCCTGTTTGAAAAATGGAGGTGATAACAGTTTGTTAAAGCCAAAGTCTGCAGTTTGTAGGACACATTGTTAACTTATTTGACTTCAACCTTGAATAGAATCTTTTAACAGAACGCTCTAAGAAATGAATCCGAATCTAATTATATTTTGAATATAATTTCTTATTACAACACAAACTGACACAATTCTTTAAGTTTGTTTTTTGTGCATCATGTTTAGATGGTGAAAAAATCTATGGTTGGTACTTTCATATTTCAGAAGCATAAAGAAAATCTGCATTTTGAGAGTTTGCTGAAAAATGTTTGATGCTAGTAAAAGGAAATAAAGCCTGTACTCAATTGGCATGCAAAGAAGCCCTAGATTCAAAATGCTTTTCGAAACATCTACAATCTTGTTCTGCATATCAGCTTTGTATGTGGTTATTACTTATAAATTTGTAATTGTCAATATGCTCCTTTGTATTAGCATCTGATTAGGAACGTGGAAATTTTAGCACATCTACTGAGGAGAATGCAGAAGTGGCCCTAATATATCTGTTAATGAAATACAAACTGCACAGATAATGTGATGTTTTCTTAGAACTGGGCCAGGCATCAGTGGATAGAATTGATGATTCAACATTTGCTTGAATTTTGGTTATTCAGTTAATCATTGTGTTTTTATCTAAGTACTATATCATTTTGAATAACAAAATGTAAGAGCTGTTTCACTCATTATTTTGTTGGTTTAGAGACAGAATCTTTTGCATCCCATGCTGAATATTCTTTTTGACTCTTGTCTGATTGTGCCGCTTGCAGTTTATTTCAAAACTATTTAGCCAGAAAACATGTCAAGACCTATGGCTCTGGGTCTAGTCTTGATGATATTAATATTAACATCTCAGTCGGAATGGAAGCAGCAGTTAAAGAATGAGATAGAACCAACTGCACCTTTTCCCAAGAAGCAGCTTCAAATTTCAAACAAGCATGAACTTATCAAAGAGCAGGTAGATACTCTTTTTTGATGTATAGTTTCTTTGTAGGCCACGTAATATTTTACATTTGTGTTTCCTCTGCTTGTTTTATTTAAACCCAGTGAAGCGTTCGATTAATCTAACTTAGTTTTGATTGTCACTGATGGCCAAATAAGCTACAGGGCTGTTAAAAAGTATATAATGCTAGTGTACAATGGGAGTGCTTAATGCATCTTCAATAGAGTAAAACCTATTTGAAGCAAAAAATTAAAATAACCTTAGGATGAAAATAATAATCCTGGAAAACTTTATCCTGAGGAGGTGTGTGAGAATTTGCATCCTTATCAAGTATATACTCTCCGATCATTTAAGGCCTTGAGGAAGTTGGCAATAAGGTTTGTACTGATCTCAGACTGATGATTCTGTGGTCTATGCTGCCAAAACCATCTCACATATTCAGTTTGAGCATGTGGTCTCTTGTGGCATGGGTTGAACAATGTCCTAAACCATGAGGTGATTACATTGGATGCTAGCAATGTTAGAAGATTTGGAGCAGAGGGTTCTCTGCCAAAACCAGCACATCTCCCAGATAAATATACCAAGACATCTTTGGTCCTCATACTTTATGAAATTCCCGAATGATGAAACAATCCACAGATCTCATTGTAAAGAGAGCATCTGACGATAATATGGACTTCAGATTTGGGTTGATGATGAAAAAATATGCAAGTACATTGTTTGAATAAAAGATGTTGATTTTGCTCCACTTGAAGCTGATGGGAGCAAACCTGAAGATATGGTAAAGGGATTTTCAAGCAGAAATGCAATATCTTCCTGAAAGACTTTGGTGTATTGATTTGGTCTTTTTGGACGTGCAGATAACACTGGAAGTAATGAAGCAACTTAGGTGTTAAAGGCTTTCCTGAATCTGTCCATGTTGCCTTTAGACGCGCCTTCATAATCTTCTAAGAATCTAATGAATACCTCTATTAATTTCTTTTATTAGTGAGACCAGGAGCATTAATAAAAAGGTTCTAGCCAGGGGGCTTCTGTCTATGTCAATATCCAGCTCTTTCAGAATAGTAGTAACAGTGATAACTTTAAGAAATCCCCCTCAGAAAAGATATAAAATCTTGGTGGATCTTTCATTTTTTAAAGAAAAATATTCATTTCTATAAGCAAATTTTTCCTTTTTTCGAAAAAAAATATTAATTTTATTGGCGATTTTTTTTACATCACTAAAATTTTGTAGCAAATTTTGGCGAATCTTGAAAAATAATAGGAAAATGCATTAATTATGATGGCAAATTCGTCCAATCTAAAAATAATTCTCATAGAAAATTAGGGGCCCGAGGGTGGAAATTATTGATGGATTTAAGGGGAAGAATATAATATTTATTTGCTACCATTATTTTAAAATATAATATAATGGCCCTCTTATTATTCTACAAGGTAAAATGTACCCACAATCTGTAATTCTCATGGGGCTCTTGAAATTGCTTTTAGATCATTGATCTAGTAACCCTCATTGTACTCTGTGAGGTAAAATATACCCATAATCTATAATGCTCATGAGACCCAATATTGTGGGCCCCATGAGCATTACAAATTGTGGGTACATTTTACCTTATGGAATACAACAAGGGCCATTAGATTATATTGTAAATCAATGGTGGAAACTAAAGATTAGAAATATGGTCCTAAAACAACTAATAATTATGATATGCTATTGGAGAATTAATATAGATTTCTACTATAATTTATAAAATTTAGGCGAATCTATCTAATCATGTATTGAATATTGTGGCAAATTTTTGAGTTAATTTTTTTAATAAAATAAATCCTTTGGCGATTTAAATAAAGGCTATGCTAAGATTTTGTAAAAATGTGGTAATTTAAGTCACGTTATAGCCCGAACTATTAGCCAATTTTGGATTCCCAAATTTCAACTATTAGCCAATTGGCGAATATTAGCCACTAAAAAAACCATTGAGTAGTAATCTTTGCATACCAATTGGATACATATCCTTGTCTAGCAAGCTGCATATGAGACAGGATAACTGAATATGGGAATATATTGCAGACTGAATAAACATAAAATGCATTGAAGCTTATGCATATAGCTACAATGTTGATAACTGTTGAGGTGAACAGATGAGGTGTTCCGAATTCAGATAAGATGATCAAGTGTCAAACTGATTTCTTTGCCTGAATCTGTTTTGATAATGTAGTAACGGGGACTCCTTCACTGTGACTATGCCTTGTTTGTACCAAATGTGGCCCCGAACTGTGAAAACATAAAGGATTGATGTGGTTATTAGAGTGTCTAAGAGGGAAGGAAGTTGAAGAGCAAGTACTTTTCTGATAGAATGAAACTCAAGAGTTGTTGAGTGGCAGTTATGTGCTTTCCCTTGAAGAAGGGAGGATGAAGGGAGGCCAGCCAGTCTCTAGAAATGAATTTCAATCGAACTGACCTATAATTATAGGTGGAAAACATTGTTTGTCAAAGGATGTTAGTGTTTCATAGCCTTACTAATCTTTGCATCTGCTGCAAGTACTAGGCTAAAAAATCATAGATGGTCTAGAGAATCATCCTCAAGTATTTGTAAGATCCTTCATGTAAGATTAATTTTGGCAGCTTCACTTTCAAGCTTATCAACACTAGTGTCTTTGCCTTTTCGAGATTTATTTGTAAACCATGCTTATAAAAAATGAACCAAGCAGATTCAATTGTTTTTGAAGACATTAAATCATGTGAGATGATCGAACAATGTCATCTGAAAACAAGAAGATAATAATTTAAATTTTAAAGAGAAAGAAGTCCGTTATGTGTCTCAAAGTTTTGATATGACATCCTCTAAATTACTGATGTATAGCCCAAATCTTTGATTTGATCATGAGCTGGCAATGCTCAGGGCTTACTTCTTGCATCATATTTGTTACATTCACCCAAGTTACTACGCCAGCCACTAGTGGGGGTTCTCTGACTGCACATTACAGTTTGCTCCCCTAGCATGCGCATCTGCAATGATCCTGTGCGCGATCCTGCCAATCTGGTGAATTCTCCAACTGTAAGGGAGAATTGGGGGGTCTGCCATTGAAAATAGTGTTCCCACGTGTGAATGGTAAAATCCATGTTGTCACCTTTGAGTTCTTGAAGGAAAGGTTTTGGGTGCTTGCTTCAAAGAGCATGGGTGATAGTGGGCACCCTTGTTTTACTTGTATCGTACTATGTATATCATTAGTATTATCCATTCTAGAAAAAATCTTTCATATCAATTGAGCATACCATTGGGACTTGTCCCTGGAACAACTTGGAGGAAGGGATGAAACATTCTGTAATATAAGACCCCAATTTTTTTTTGTTTTTGTTTTCTTTCTTGCTGTTTGTGCTTTGTTTGAGATGTTTTTGCATTGAGTTTCATGTGCCATTCATGTTTGAGCTTGCAAATAAAGTAAATAACATAATGCACTGAAATTTAAAGTGAACTTGCCAGAACAATGAAAGAACTCAACATATTCTTTTATATTATCATAACAGAAATTTTCTGATTTAACAAACATTTATCAGAACTCAGTAATGAACATTTTCAGACCTGGAAATGATTGTAACAGCCCACCAAGGTATCTCCAGCTTGCAATAAACAGAGCCTCTGAGGTTATCAGCTAACCTTCCACTCTCGAACACCAAGAAACATTGATTTCAGTCCTCCCAAAGAGCTCAGATTGGTTTATACATCAGCAAACACAATCTGGAAAATACC
The DNA here is from genome assembly GCA_007258455.2 of Sequoia sempervirens. Classification (NCBI taxonomy): domain Eukaryota; kingdom Viridiplantae; phylum Streptophyta; class Pinopsida; order Cupressales; family Cupressaceae; genus Sequoia; species Sequoia sempervirens. The sequence continues at coordinate 9,449 of VDFB02236195.1, forward strand.
CACTACTAGGCGCTAGGCTGAAGAGGTCGACTTGCTCTAGTAATTCCAATACACCTCCAAAAAATGCAAACCAATGCTTGATGTTCGCACCAAGATGAGAGTAATCAAAAGAACCAATACCCATGTTAAAACCTTAACTCGTTTGTGTTGATTTTAGGTGATCAAATTAATGTACAGAAAATTAAATCAAAAATCAGGCAAGATAACACATTATATACCCTGGGAAAACCCTCCTCTTGAGGGAGAAAAACCCAGCAACAAAGATCTCTCTTATATTTGATGCAACAGTAGTAGATTTACAAAATACAATAAGGTCTAACACAAGACCAATAACAGATGTCAAGCAATAAAGAATGACAGATAGCACGCTCTAGATCACACCTGAGAATACAGATCTAATGATGTTTGCTTTGCTCAATAGGTCTTCAAACTCTCAGACTTTAACAACACTTGATAGAACCGATCTGGTAACTTCAAGATCAGATCACTGAGAGATCGTCCTTGAATGAAATCATTGAACTGGTGAATGCGCACATGAATCTCAGAGTTCGCACTGATCACTGGTGTATGCGCACTTGGATCTCAGAGTTCGCACTGATCTTTGATATAGTTTGTGCCTGGACACAAACGATAGAGATGACTTATTTGCATGTAGTGAACTGTTCGCACTTGAAGTAAGGGTTCGCATTTGCTTGAGTCGAGCTTCTCTACTATCTTCGCACTTGAGAATGACGGATTTGTTCAGAGCTCTTTCTTCAATTGGTGAAATGAGTGAATGACTGTCCATATGTAGGAACCGAAGTCTTAATGTCGGCCTCTTTCAAGATCTCATATCCTTTTAATGAAGTCGGCCTAGCATAGTAAATAACATTTATGATTTTCAAATTATACATGTCGGCCAAAGCATAAGACACAAAAATAATAAAAGGTAAATTGAATAGCCAACGGCTATATTTAATTTAAGACTTTCTCAAAGAAAGTGAGCTGGAAGGATCAACCGACGCTGTTATAACATTAACACTCCCTCTCAGCTAGGGAGAGATCTTCCAGCTGAAGACAAAACATCTGCCACCATTGCCTGCAATCAAATGTAAAAAGAGATATATATCACCTCAATGTGATATTAACCATCACATGGTTAAGTACTGGTGTTCATCACTTGTGTGATGGTGTCACCTCAATGTGACTTTCACCATGGCTCTCCCAGAGGGTGAAACACAAGTACAAGAAGATCATCACGGCCTCTCTCACGTGATGTTGTCATGGAGTCACACACACTTGGCATCCACCATGGCTGGGAGGAGGAGGTGGAAGCGAGGGGCTTTCCTCAAGTTCTTACGTCATAGAAGAGAAATTCTGCAATGAAAATGAAATCTGATGTTGACGCAGCATTGATGTTGTCACCTCAAGTGACTTTCACCATGACTCTCTCAGAGGGTGAAACACAAGTACAACATATGTCATGGAGTCGCACACATGACATCCACCATGACTCAGCTCAAAGGGTGGAAACAAGGGCTTTCACCTCAAATTCTTCCGTCACAGAAGAAAATGCATTAACAAAGGATTTCACCTCGAACTTCTCAGAGAAGAGTCTCATTAAACAAGGTTCAGCGTCACGGGGCTGCTTTCGGTCGGTACGTTCTCCACCATGCCAAGCATCACCGAGTATACAAACTTTATCGTGAGGCGGGAATATCCCCAACACGTGCATGATGCTAATGTACGCATAAAATACATTGCCCGCTGATGCCATATACGATATGGTATACAGTCTCAGCTATCGCTTGGATCATCGCAGACCGCGAGTTAATGAGAGGCCTCACACAGCTCACGATTATCACAATGAATAATACAGTATCTTTGATTGTCAAATAATCATGCAAGGAGCTTCTGAGAAACCCTGCTTGCTTCGAGGTTACCATACAAGCTACCACACAATATGCACAAACTCTACTTTGTACTCAATGCTTTCTGAAATAAGAGCTTCTAGCGCATCGAAATCATAAGCGAACCAAAGTGAAGCAATGGTCGAGAGGTGCTCTTACGATCTGACACAACCTACCCAATCCAGGGAATCAATGAAACCAATATTAACTCCCAAATGCATCTAAAGAAGTATACTTCAACCCATATCCAACTATGCCACGCAAGTATCTCAGGATATATTTAGCTGCAACAAGATGTATCTGCCTCGGATCACACATAACCTGGCTAAGTGCACTCACTGCATAGCAAATATCAGGTCTAGTGATAACTAGATACATCAAGGATCCAATCAGCTGTCTGTACAACATAGGATCCACCAAATCTGAACTAGCTACAGCAAGATTACCATCTTCTTCAGGCTCAGCGGGCTACCTCTAAATCTTCAGGCACTTGCATCAACCTTCTGACCTCTTCGTCCAAGATTGCCTGCAACACTTTGACTTAGATAAATGTTTTCCAGTGCACAGCATCATGAAGAGTTGAGAATAGTCCTCATACGACTCATCTCGGATCTCACTGTGGAATAGGTTTGCGGAGCTACCAATAGCAGAGTGAGGAAGGCAATCTTAGAAGGCAAATGTAGTCTACGGTAGGCAGAGAGGATCCTCTAAGGGTTTGCTTGCCTTAGCCTTTCTTGGCTAACAATCTTCACTTCTTCTCAGTGAGTTACAAGACTCCCTCTTGATCCTTGCTTCAAAGATTGCAAAGAAGACTTCTGGAAGTGAGCTCCCTCTGGCCACCAGCTCAGTCCCAAGGCTGCTTGATTATTTCTTTGGTCGGCATGACTTCCTCACAAGATGCCTCAAGCTTTTCATCATTAAGCAATCTCTCATCACCTTCTTGCTCCTAGAACATTGAACTGCAAGCATTTTAGAGAGAGATTAATTACCCAAAGAAACAACAAGACTGGGATCATACAAAGTTTACAATCACAGGTTATAACATGAATACATAAGATTTTATGCACAATGTTAGAACATGAATAAATAACTCAACCTGAAAGAGAAATATATATCATAAGATCAAACTAAAGGGATAAAGAAACTTATCTTTATATAACTCTTTCTTTCATCTTTTATTCCTCTCGAAAGTGCCAAACTCAGCACAACAAACAAATAGTCTGCACAACTACAGATTTCTTGAATGCATTATGCGGTTAGCATGTAGAACTAGCTCTCTCCAAGAGTCAAGGCTCTAACACAGTTCATGCATTAGAGAATGATATCAATGTGATCAACCTATCACAATCAAAAATGCAATTCTCTTTTTCATCTCAAAGTCACACTCAGAGATCTACATGATTAGCATGAAACAACTCACAAAGAATGGTGTCTCCAAAGGGTCTTTATCCCATTTGCTAAACACTATTCAAAAGAAAACATGATCTTACAATGCATACACAACCAAATAAGCGACATCAGATCTGCACAACTCTACAGACTGAAATTTTTGTCCTAGATTTCAAAACAAGAATGAACAGAATAAGATACTTATCTTGTTGAAATCATAATGCTTTTTGGATCATATCTGACCCAAGGTCAGATCCAATGTCCGAAAGGAGAAGCCAAAACAGCAGCGAGACCTCAGTTGTGTGATGTCTCTTAAGAGGTCTTACATCAGCAAGAGACATGACAAATACAGGATAATCTAATCTGCCCCTGAATTCTTCAGAAATCTTTCTGCTAGAGAGCACAAATCAAAAGAAATTACAATCTTTCTATTCTAATCACGCAAGATCCAAATAAATGGAATAACTCAGCAAGCAATAAATACTTATCTTTTGATGAAGACACGTTGCTTATGCACACAGATCAACACACAACCTTCACGGTTTGAACACAGGCCCATTATTGTCTTCACATGGCCATAACTTCATTGGAACTTCAGACCTGAAGTTATCCCTTGGTTGTAGTAAGCACAGCACAGATTATCCAACTCACGGTAGAAACCTAGGGACCTGTTAATTCAGAACTGTGAATGAAATCTGAGAGCAATGTCAGGTCAACCGTGAGACTTTTTCACAACACCAGCTACAACAATGAACTTTTCTGTGAAGTGACAGTTGATAGGGGACTCAATATTGCATTAGCTTTAATGCCAAGCACACAGCCGCTTACTACCAACCATGTACCCTTTGCCAAGCATTCAAAAACTTATTGCTGATGCCCACCCATTCAGTCCTGAGATAGACAGCTGACACAATGCCCATCGAACAACCAGCCTGAATACATTCCTCTGCTCTAGTTTGCAACCAAGAAGAGGTGTTCTCCACTAGACGTGTATTAGCTTCTTCTAATAACAACTTCTGCAAAAGCTCGATTCTTTCCCAGATATCAATTTCTAATTTTCATAACAGATCTGAACAGGATCATGCATAAACCCGCTCTGATACCATGTTGATTTTAGGTGATCAGATTAGTAGCACGAAAAGTCGTAAGTAGGCTTGAATAGCACATTATACTGGGAAAACCCTCCTCTTGAGAGGAAAACCCGGCCAACAAAGATCTCTCTTATATTTGATGCTTGGTAGTAGATTTACAAAATACAATAAGGTCTAACACAAGACCAATAACAGATGTCAAGCAATAAAGAATGACAGATAGCACGCTCTAGATCACACCTGAGAATACAGATCTAATGATGTTTGCTTTGCTCAATAGGTCTTCAAACTCTCAGACTTTAACAACACTTGATAGAATCGATCTGGTAACTTCAAGATCAGATCACTGAGAGATCGTCCTTGAATGAAATCATTGAACTGGTGAATGCGCACATGAATCTCAGAGTTCGCACTGATCACTGGTGTATGCGCACTTGGATCTCAGAGTTCGCACTGATCTTTGATATAGTTCGTGCCTGGACACAAACGATAGAGATGACTTATTTGCATGTAGTGAACTGTTCGCACTTGAAGTAAGTGTTCACATTTGCTTGAGTCGAGCTTCTCTACTATCTTCGCACTTGAGAATGACAGATTTGTTCAGAGCTCTTTCTTCAATTGGTGAAATGAGTGAATGACTGTCCATATGTAGGAACCGAAGTCTTAATGTCGGCCTCTTTCAAGATCT
>VDFB02236197.1:0-27071 GCA_007258455.2 Sequoia sempervirens
AGAGTTTGTATTCCCCAGAAAGTTCCTATGCGGCTGCTACACACGAAGAGAAGCAATGAATAACATATGGTTGACTTGACCATTGTTTGTTTAATTAATAACATTCATTTAAACTTATTTCCGAATAATATTCATCAAATTTGACTTGTTTAAATAATCAACATATATCAATATAAATATAACTTCAAATTCAAATTACACTTCCATCGTATGAAATTTCTACTTTGGTTTTGTAGGTTGTCACGAATAGATTTGATTCATTTTTTTTTTTTTTTAATCTTTTTAGATTATTGAATCAAAAGGGATTTCCCTTCCTTTGGATTTAATCAATCAATATCCCTTATTTCTCCTCGACGATTTATAGGGACGATGCCACAAACGTCGTTATTGCAGCCGTGTTAGGCTATAGATGCAGTAGCTCAAGCGCGACGGCATTACCCGTAAACGTGAGCCAGACACACTGTTAATACTGAATGTTGCTAGTTTTGTTTTCCTTTCTTTGATTAGATTTTAAAGCTATATCTAACATAATTATATCTTTATAAGGAACGAGTTCGTAAGAATCTAAAATGGATAATGCATGACAAATTTAACAACATTCATTAAAGAATAATACCCGAGATGATTTAATAAATTAACATTGTTCAAGAATTTACTATAAGTTTTTAATCTAAATATTTAAATATCATTGCTAATAAAATAAGCATTCCATCTTAATCATTTGTTGAATAAATAAATAACTAAACTATATCCACTTTTAGAAAGAATTACCATGCGACGTAATAAAGTGAGTACTTAAGGTTAAATGCATGCATTATTCTCTTTCTTTTTCGATGGGTTCTTTTTTCTTATCTTTCAATTGTTTTAATGCTGTTGAAAGAGTTTCAGTAACTGTTAGTCAAATCTAAGGAGGAGGCTTCTTTTTTAGAGTTATTTTTGGTAAATTTGCAAATTTTGTTTTTCTAGTTTTATTTCTTTTATCGCTTGTTATAATGTCTTTTAACATAACTGAAAGTGCAAGAAAAATGTTTCACATTACTTTGGGAAGTTTCAAATCCTATTTTGTTTTCTACTTTCTTTATCAGATTTATATAATAAATATTTTTTGCCTAAAGTCATAATGTCTTCTTAGAATTGTTGCAAAGTTTATTATCCCATTTTTTTCAAACTCATATCTCTATTGTTTGAATAGTTTATGTTTCACTAAGAAATGACAATTTAAATGATTATATTATGCAATAGAATAAAATATCTATTCAGCTCTAATTAGAGCAATTCATTGAAGTTCGTATGTTTTCTATTTCATATAGTAGACCATTTTTAGATAAAATGAGGTTTCACTTTCTCTATATTTTGAATTGAAGAGTCTATACTACATTAGTGATGATATAAATATAGAAAGATAACCAAGGTTGTAAATATTATTATACTCAATATAACCAACCAATGGTATTCATGAAGGATAACTACATTAATTGAAGTGAAAATGTATAACATAGATTTAGAGATAAAAGAAAGGTTATGACATTCTCCCCCCTTATTTGTGCATTATCCCAATGCACTTATTAAATAAGCTTGATATAGTAAAGATATAGCATCTAAAAGTTCTTAATACACAAAAAGAAATATAGTATCTAGACAATGCTTAAAACAAGAAAGGAAATGATTGTTGTAGGTCAATTGTATCTTTCCAAGTAGCATTTTCATCATCATATTGATCTCACTACACTTTACTTTGGTCAACCACCTTGTTGCTTAATTGGTATTGGTGCCTCTCCAATATTTTATATGGTTCTATTGTTATTTTGCCAGGCTTTTGGACCTGTAATGCATTTCAATTCAAAACATGTTTCTCATTAGGTACATACTTCTTAAGAAGCGATATATGGAAAACATCATAGATACAACTCAGTTGAGGAGGTGGGAACAATTGGTAGGCAACCAGATTTATCTTTTCTAGAATTTGAAAGGGTCCCACATAATAGGGTGCTAACTTTGCCTTCTTTCAAAATCTTATCGAATTTTTCTATGGTCCAACCCTTAAGAAATCTCTTTCACCCATTGCAAATTCCCTCTGTGTTCTATTCTAATCTGCATAACTCTTTTACTATTTTTTGCTTCCCTTAACCTCTATTTAATTGACCTGATTTGTTTTTCCATTTCCTTCAACATGTCTGGTGCAATTATCAAATCCTCAAGGTTGTCCCAACTCAAAAGTGTTTGACAAGGTCTTCGATAAAGTGCCTCAAATGGAGCCATCCCTAAGGAGGCTTGGAAGGAGTCGTTAGCAAATTCTACTAGTGGAAGATATTCTTCCCACCTAGATTGTTGATCCATACAGTACATATGTAGGAGATCTTCCACAATTTGGTTTGTTCTTTTTGTTTGGTCATCTATTTTGAGATGATGTGCTGTACTAAAATTTAACTGTGTTCCCAAGGCTGATTGAAGAGTTGTCCAAAACCTTGAAATAAACCTAGCATCCTATCATATATGATCTTTTTTGGAACTTCATGCAACCTAATTTTTTTTTCACAAATGTTTAGCCAACATTATGTTATGCCTATAAGGTGTCGTAGGTAATCCTTGCACAAAATCCATACTAATGACTTGCCACTTATGATGTGGTATATCATGGGGATATAATAATCCTGCTGAATGACTATGTTCGGCCTTCGCTCTCTGACAGTCAAGACATTTAGCTACATCAAGTATTATGTCATTCTTCATTTCTTGCCAAAAATTTAGCTTCTTAAGATCTGAATAAAGTTTGTTGGATCCTAGATGTCTTGAATAGGAATATTGTGGGTTTCACTTAAAACCAACTCTCTCAATTTTTTAGAGTTTTGAACATATATCCTGTTGTTGTATTGGAGCAACTTATCACCATTTAGAGAGTACCCCTTCATTGTAGGATCAATTGGATCAGTTTCTAAGGTTGACCTAACTTGTTTATACTATGAATCTTCCTTTTTTCATTTAACACATGCTCTCTAAAAGTGGTTTTGAATATTGCAATATTCATCATGTGCCTTCTTTTGCTTAGTGCATCTGCAACCTTATTTTCCTTTCCTTTGATATAAATTCTGTCTCAAAATGATATTCACTTAGGAATTTTAACCATCTTCTTTGTATAGCATTCAAGTGAGGTTGCGTTAAAATATATTTAAGTCCTTGATGGTTAGTTTTTAACTCAAATGGTTTTTTAAGAGAAAATGTTTCCATTTTTGAAGAGAATGACCAATGGCTGCTAGTTCCAAACCATTAGGTGCATAGTTTACTTCATTAGTTTTCAATTTCCTTGATTCATAAGCTATCACACTTTCATCCTGGATGAGTACTCCTCCTAGACCTTCAATAGAAGCGTCTGTCACAACTAAGAAATGTCCATTTGGATCTAGAACCTTTAAGATAGGTGTGGTGGTTAATTTTTCCTTCAAAATTTGAAATGCCTTATCACACTATTTAGTCCACAAAAATTTCTTACCCTTTCTTTGTAATGAAATGATTGGACTTGCAATTTTTGAGAGACCTTTCACAAATCTCCCATAATATCTTGCAAGCCCCATAAAACTTCTTACCTCGAGCATATTTTGGGAATAGGCTATTCCTCTATTGCTTTCTATTCCATTTTTTGAAGTGATGTGACCTAAGTAATGGATTTTCCCATATAGCTTATGTTCTCTCAACCTATGCAAAAGTAACTGAAGATGTGTTAGGTGTTCCTTCTCATTTTTGGAATAAATCAAGATATCGTCAAAAGACCAAGACAGTTTTGTCCAAATAATCATGGAACACATTATTCATTAAGTTCATAAAGGTAGCTGGAGCAATAGTCACGCCAAAAGGTACAACTGTATACTCATAATGTTTATACCTTGTTCTAAAAGCTGTTTTTGGAATATCTTTTTTTTTTTATCTTGAGTTGATGACACCTTGACCGAACATCTATCTTAGAAAATACATTTGCTCCTTTCATTTGTTCAAAAAGATCCTCAATGCGTGGCAAAGGGTTCCTATTCTTTATTTTTGTCATCTGGGAGGTGACTCAAGTTTTGAATGATCACAATGCGTTTAAGACTTTGGCTAGAGCATATACCTATCGTATGATAGATGTCTACCTCGTTTAGGTGGATGCCTATTCAGATTATATGAATAGATGAATTTTTGTTCCTTATGAACAAATGAATGGTTGAAATTCCAAGTTGACATATACCTATTTCGTATGGATAGAAGTTCCTGAGTATACTTATGAATGAATGTGTGAACATTTAAAAAAAAATTAGAGGTGTTTTGGGTTAAAATAAATTGGGTTTTTACTTGTGGTATCATGTAATGTGCAACCCCAAATGGCATATAAATTTTTTTTTGAACCAGATCACTAAGTTTCCTGAGTCCTAACAGGTGATCATTTTGTAGACAATTGGATCGTAGGTTGTTCTGAGTTTTTTCCTTGTATATATATTACCAATATGGTTTGCGAGATTCAGATATACATATTTGCAAGAAAGAACCACAAGTCCTAAACATTTGGCATAGTATTTACTAGTTGAACCATCACAAAAATTGGCTATACAATAAGGAAACACTAGCCACAATGCTCACAAAAACCAAACTATAATATTCAGAATAATAGATATATTGCAAAGGTAATTACAACCATTTGCCAATTGAGACTTTCATCAACACTAACCTTTTAAAATTACAAACTCCCAGGCTTTAAAGAATCTCCAGAACATAATTTATTACAGAGCATAAATGTTCAAAAAATTAATATTATATTATTTTTGACTTGAGAGTATATCCGGCTTGCTGCTTCCAATTTATATGATCATATACAATTTGAATGCCCAGCTCTAGGAGTCTTGCAGCTACAGACGTTCACTTCTTTTAATCTCAACTCTTTGAAGACCTTCACAGGCCAATGCCACAAGCTCACACGATGCCTTGAAGACAATAGTGATATCTTAGAAATTTAATCTACAACCCTTTGTCAATTTCTGTTTGACTTGACTGCCTTGGCACGCCACATCAACACTAATGTGTATTAAAAAACTCTCCATGAAATATAGTGTGGGCCCCAACAAGAGCACTAGCAAAGAGCGACTGTTTTGTTGTTTAAATATAACTCTCATCGATGCAACTTGATTTCAAGAAATATTAGCAGTTGAGTGAAATATTAAGCAACTCTCGAAAGATAATAAACTTTCACAATATTCACAAGATATCGAATAATATTAAGCGGCGACACATGAACTACGATTCATAAAAATACTAATTCTTTCAACAGTGGCTCCCCAACCGCTTCAACATAAATTAATATTCCCTTAATGTTTTGTGCCACCTTATTCTGTTGCTTCTCCTTATTAAAGACTCCCATAATTTCTTTCAATGCTGTGAAGAAGTTCGATCTCCTCTATCTTTAGCTTAATCGATGGTTTCTTTCATACTAACACATGGCACCAATAGAGATTTAATTATTCCCTCATAATTTACTCATACTCCACATAACTCTCCTATGCTGAATACAAAGTGCCATGAAATCCCTTGAATGCCACTTTGAAGGTGAGATGGCTATGTTTTGAAGATGCTACGGTTGTAGGCTAATTCTCCATGCCACGTTCCTATTACCAAGATATGGGAGTTGCATTCCTATTGTGTTTTGAGGCATACGATACCCTTTATTCCAAGCCGCAATTTCCACTTCAAACTTGTGCTCAGAAAAAGACATTACCATAAGGCATAATGAGTTTAGCCAATAGAAGTGACGATGAGGTTGAGGGTGAAGAGGTTGAAGCAAAAATTGGAAGTGGAAGTGAAAATGAATCTGATGATTCAGATTTTCAAATAGAAGAGGATGAACATGACTCAAACACTCAAACTCAAGCTGAAACAGTTTCTATTGAGAGTTGAAAAGATAAATGAGTTCAGTCAATAGAAGTGACGATGAGGTTGAGGGTGAAGAGGTTGAAGCAGAAATTGGAAGTGGAAGTGAAAATGAATATGATGATTCAGATTTTCAAATAGAAGAGGATGAACATGACTCAAACACTCAAACTCAAGCTGAAACAGTTTCTATTGAGAGTTGAAAAGATAAATGCCCTTCAAAAATCCTCCAAAGATATGCCAAGGGGCCCTTTGATCCAAAATCACCATTAAAACAATTTGCAACTAAGATGCTGACATAGCCTGGGACACGTGGGGGCACCAGAAAGTGGGAGTGCCACCTTTGTCATCTTGATTGGTTTGGGAGCATTACTAGAACTGATCCTCACTTTCTTCTTATTCGAGGAAAAGGTGTAGATGTTTGCAAGAAGGTGGAAAGAAATGTGAAGTATAAAGCTGAAATTTTAAAATTATGGGGTACTAATGAGGAAGCAACACCTACGACTGCTACACTGGCACATAGGAGTAAGGGTGATAAGATTGCAGCAGTTTCTACTTCTACTTTGCAGAGTCAAAGGCCACCAAATCCATTCAGTTCAGGTGTAGGAGAGCCTAAGGGGAAACGTAAAGTGGCATCTTCAAGTTCACAACCATTGGCAGATTTATTCAATTCACAAGCAAAGGATGAGGCAGATGATGCTATTGGAAAATTCTTCTTTGCCAATGGCATTCCATTCCACGTGGCTCACTCTCCTTATTATAAGGAAGCTATGTCAAAGGTAATAAGGGTGGGACCATCATATGTGCCACCAGGGGAGACTAAATTGAGGACAACAATCTTGGATCAAAACTATTCCAAGATTAAAATTTTGATGGAGAAGATGAAGAGAACCTAGGTCACAAGTGGATGCAACATAGTCATGGATGGGTGGACAGACATTAGGCATCGTCCACTCATCAACGTCATGGTCACATCTATAGCGGGCACTTATTTCCTTAGGGCTATTGATTGTTTAGGGCATAACAAGGATGCTCATTATCAGTTCCAAATCCTCAAGGATGCCATAGAGGAGGTTGGGCCACAAAATGTGGTGCAGGTAGTGACAGATGCGGCCCATGTGTGTAGAGTTGCAGGGAAGTTGGTTGAGGCAGCCTATAGACACATTTGGTGGACTCCTTGCTGTGTGCATGCTATGAATAAAGCACTTAAAGACATGGGTAAAATCAGCTGGATCAAATCAATTGTGAGTGATGCTAGAGATGTGCAGATGTTTATCTGCAACCACCATACTTCGCATGCACTTTTCAGGACCTTCTTTAAGAAGGAATTCCTGAAACCTATAGAGACTCGGTATGCATCATAATTTATTCTCTTGGAGAGGATGCTTGAGTTGCAAGAGCCATTGCAACTAATGGTAATGACAATATAGTGGAATCGATGGCCTAAGTCGAAGACACAACAGGGGTTGAGGGTTAAGGAGGTGGTGATGAATGATGTCTTTTGGGCTGATGCCAAATACATTGTCTCCATCATTGATCCAGTCTTCAAAGTTATTAGATTTGGGGACTCTAATGCACCTTCCCTTGGAGAGGTATACGAGTGCATTGATTCCATGCTTGATCAAATGAAGGCTAAAGTGTGAGAGAAGGATCCCACAATGCAATTTTACACCGAGCACATTTATCCAATCATTCAACGTAGATGGGAGAAGCTCAGCACTCCCTTACACATGGCTGCCTATGCATTTAACCCAAAGTGGTATGTGCCACGTCTCGGCAGAATAACACCTATAGAGGATGCTGAGGTGAAGGAAGGGTTCATGAAGGCCATTGACAGAATGTATGATCCTGTAGAGGCCAGCTTGCTTCGTACCGAGTGGACAAAATTTGCCACTCTTTGGGGATATTCAAAGGCGGCCAAGGTAGATTTGGAGACTATGTCAGAGGAGGACCCAAGTTGTGGTGGACTATGCATGGGCCTAGATCTTTGATTACTACTCTAGCCATTCGTTTGCTGTCCCAGGTTTCTAGTTCTTCTGTTGCTGAGAGGAACTTGTCCACTTATAGTTTCATTCACTCTGTTAAGAGGAATAGGCTTACTTCTAGGAGGGCAGAGAAGTTTGTGGCTGTACATAGTGCCTTACGTCTATTTGACCGCAACACAACTACATACAAGGAGAGTCCAACCAACATAGATAGATGATGATCCTACACAGACAGGGCTGGTTGGTATTGGTTTAGATGAGCTTTAGCATGTGGAGTCCAACAGTTCTAGTGATGAGGAGATTGGCATGGAGCTTGGAGATGATTAGATCATTAGAGGCATTAGGCCATTAGCTTGGAGCCATTTACTATTAGTATTTACTAGTATTTTGTTACTTGTACTCTATTTTTGAAGTTTGAAGTTTGAACATTGATGATATAGTGATACTTGATTGTAATTATGATTCATGAATCATGATTATGAAACTCAAATTATGAAACATCTAGTTGATAGTTCTTGTTGCGTTTTCCAATGTCTATATTTTGATTTTGATTTTCAATGTTCAGTGGTTCACTAGTTCATTGAAATGATATATTATTGCAATGTGTTATTGTGTTTAAATAGTTAATCTTTTAAGTTTTAAGTTTTGTTTTTATGTGTTAACTTTACTTATTCCTTAGGCTTCTCCAATTATGTAATTATATTGTTATACATCTTTTTATAACTAATTTTTCAAGTACTATATGTATTTTAGCGCCGCCCCCCGTCGCCCCCCGGCCGCCACCCCCCCGCCGTGCCCCTCACGTCCCCAAAATTAGCCCCCCCGTCTCCCCTCCCATAAACGTGTCCCCCGCCGTCCCCTCGTCCCCAAAACTGCGTGGAACACTGCAACATACCCAGTACTGCTGTTCGTGTACAGGTCTCATATATCTTTAATTACAGCAAACAAAACTCTCAAAATGTGATCACCAAACCCTATACACAACTCGGTTCACTTTGGAAGTCTGCTAGGCATGAATAGAGAGATGGACGCCACCATAGAGAGTGAAATAAACACCAAAAACCTAGGCGCTTGACTGCAGCAGCTCCCACATCCTTGCTGGAAGTTGCATGGCCCCTATAGAAGGATGGAAATGCTATAAAATGCCCTCAACACTGCATAGACTGCAACAAATCCCTACGTTTGACCTCCTCTAACTCAACAGATGATTTGAATGTGATAAATATCCACCATACATGTCTGTAAATGCATAAAAAGGGGTACGGCCTGTCCAGGAATAGCTCGACCAGCAAAATTGAAGAGATTTTTGATTTGGAATTAAAGCCTCAACTTTGCTGTTTGTTCTTCAATAAATACTTCGAATATGCAGAACTGAAAACTCTCCAAAAAACTCCAACAATACGCCCAGCTGTGATTCCTAAATGGAAATCACCAATAAATCCCCAGATTGGATCTTTCATCGTGGGAGATGTCGGTTGTAAGGGATTTCGTCCTTGCAAACCCTCTTGAAGAATTAACTCCTCCAACAATGAAGAATATCCAGCATACCAAAATTAACATGAGAAAATGAACTCCAAAAAATTGCTTTTATATGACTTCCCCAAAAGCCAAGCTCCCTTTGTCTTTTTTGATTTAATATAAAAATCACTTTTATTTTCCCATGGGTGTCCAAGTCCAAAAAGGACCAATTTAATTAAATAAAACACTTTCACTTTATTATTGGTCCCATACAGTGCTTTTATTAAAATAACAATAAAGAAATCTTTAGTTTAACTTTATTATTTAATAACTTATCATTATTTAATTTAAAACCATTGGACTATATCAAATACTGATATGACACCAAAAACAACATCCACTGATTATTCCAAAAAGTAGTAATATTGATAGCTAGCTCCGTTGGTGCCTGAAATTGACTTATTAAAAATAGTTAGTGTGGGGAAAGTCCTCAAAATTACTCTAGAAAGAGGCGTTACGCAAAATCCAACCAAACATTGTTTACTCATTACCTGTTAAATGCAATACAGAGTAAACGGAAGTACAAAACAACATTGATAGAAAAATAATCACATAGCAATTGCATTGAGCAATGCATTGGTATTATATTCATATGGCAACAATCATTACAATATGTAGCATCTGTGCTTGTCCCCGATTACATCTGGTTTGGAACTATAAATAGTCAACCTATGTTGGTTGAGGACACCAATCGTCAGCAACCACCTGATCAACTAATCACCATCAGGGACTAATTCTCGAAACAAAACATGTATTATTTATTTATTTATTCTATTGGTTTTATTTACTTTTGACTAACTATGCTAACTACATCATCCCCCCAAGAAAAAAGTCATCTTCCCAGACGAATACTTCAAAAGTTGGGAGACACTACAAGTAGTTTAGTGGGAGGAGGGTTGAGAAGACGTCCTTGGTGGTGGGGGAACTGATGAAGTGGGGGTGGCTACTCGAGTGGCAAGTTGTCTTAGTCGATACACCTCCTCGGTTCGTTGCTGCTGATGGTGAGTGGCCTTCAACTCTTTTTCCCTTGTTATCTTCACCAAATGCGCCGCCTCCTTCAAATGCTTGTTTAACTTCTCTATCTCTTTGCCCTTTGCTTCTAGCTGCTTGGCCATTTTTTCTTCGAGGGCTTGTATCCTCTTGTCTTTCTCAAGCAAATTTGCGTCCTTGGTAGCCACCTTGGCTTTCTCCTCCTCTAGAAGACGAGCTTGCTATTGAAGCTCGCTCTCTAAACGCTGGTTGGAGGAATCTACCTCGGCAAGTATCTTCTGGGAAAGGAGTATAGTCTCATCCGCCTTGTCGGTCATATTTGAATAGTTTACTTCATATATCTTGCACGCATGGAACAACTCTATATAGTCCATTTCCATCTCAAAAAGATGAGCTACCAACTTACCATCCTTCCAGTGGAATGTTGGCCTATTTGGGAGCCAGACCACCAACATTTTTGGTGTCTCCTTGTTTGGCCAATCTTCACCTGTAGAAATGTGTTTGAATTCCTTGTCACTTTGTGTGTTCATGAAATTCAGAATCCTCCGTGCTTCACGCCCTGCTATAGGAAAGTAGCTACGGTCTAAAGTTTTGGCAATGTCAGATACGTCTTGTATCAATGCAATGATGGGCGCCAAATTGTGGAGGGACCACTCAACGGTCCCCATTGGATCCTCCTTGTTCGGTTGGGGAATTTCAATGACAACTCCCTCTATGTAATGTCCCAATTTTTAGAGTCACTACTGACTAAAGCTTACATGGGGGTGAACTAGTCTAAGTTGGTTAATAATTATTCAAATATCTTTGCTAAGCCATTGCAGGAGACAAATCGTGATAAAGCATCCGATAGTAATATTCATAGTGCCATCTTTAATGGTGGATTTATTGAAGAGTATTGGTTCACTTATTTTCCCTCTAGACTTCAATAATAATTGCAAGTATTTAATGAAGACTATCGACTGGAGAGATATTTGTGCATCGTTTAGCAACTTTCATATCTGCTGCGTAGGAGGAGCACCATAACAACGATTAAAAGGCATCATTAAAAGACAACGATTATTACTGTTGAGGGCAACGATCATATGTCGGTAGAAGATAGTGATTGAATAGCCACCACGATATTATGTCTATCGCTGAATAAAGTAGATGTCTATGTTTCTCAAGCTGCCTGGAGTTTGTTGGAAACTATATCCGTCTCATTCCCAAAGATAATATAATTTTATTCATCTGCCATATGTATCGCTTCAATCGCATATCCTTCTTATTTGTGAGCTCTTACCTTTCACTGCAGGTTCATATATACTCATTAGAGCATAAGATAGCATGCTGAGTCATTGTTGTCATTCCGATTCATATCGATGCCAAAGCATCAGGAGAGGCGAAATATTAATTATCAATAGTAGTCAATCATATTGATAGTAAGCAGGGACCGTTTAGTTAAAATATAGCGAAAGTGCCACAAGAGAAGACAACGATTGAAAAAGCAATAAGCGGCGACTATTGCCAATAATTGATTAGTTGATTCGTTGAATGTTATCGGGCTATAGCAATCAACGTTTCCTATCATAGATGATATTACCTGCCCTTCAAATTTGTATTGGTCAAACAGATCTGACGTCGATCCAAATAATTATAATTAACGGGGCAATGAATATAGTCAACAAATGCTATGATTAGTTAAACATAAACAATAAAGGAAGCGATGAGGATAAATTAATAAAGAACATCAGTATCTATCGATTAGTGAGTCAAGAGAGACATTAAGGAAATGAAATATTAACGTATCGATTAATTATGAAGAAAGCAGTGATATATATAGAGACACGCCCTTTGTCGAATGGATGCCATAAGATGATGTGTCTTTTGACCAATTGTAAAATATAAAGGGAGAGGCTTGCCCAAAAAAAAGGGACCATGAATGGAATAGTTTATATACAGAAACATACAGTATTTGGAGATACCTGATCTAGAGCTCTACGGAGCCATGATCCCCATGAATAAGGATGCATGAACAATTGTAAAATATCAGAAACAACATCCCATATCTATTGCATGTATTTAAGTTTAGGTTTAGAAGCGGCAATCTAAAACTCAAAGAGGCCTAAGCACTTATAAATTCAAATGCATGATTTTCATTGTTAAATCATAAACATCTATTGTATTTAATTATCACATTTTCATTATTGAACTATGATCAATTAATTATAAAAAGTCATATGCAATAGTCACTTGTTTATTTATAATCTGGAACTTAGTTCATTGTGACTATAGTGGATGATAAATCGTGTCAATCCAACAAGGAGTAAATCGAAAATTGAATGATCCAGACTTCGGGTCATTACTCTCTAACAAGGTTGAATCACTTACTCCTCATCTGCTTTTGCGGAGGCAGATACGGCTGGCTTAGGCGTGGTGTTGGGCTCATCATCGAACGAAATCTGCACTCCCTGCTGTGCAGGTTCTCCAATCTAAGCCGTTGGTTGCTCAATGGCTAGCATTGTCACACTTGACTGTGTGTTCCCAGTTGCTACGGCTTCCCTCTGCTCTATGTCTGCCTCTATCTCCATTTGGTGAGGTGAGTGTAGGGGAGATATGTCTTCTACTTGTATAGGAGATCCCAGCAGTTGCAACCAATTGTCCACATGTGGGGTTTCCCCTTCTGGTGATGGTAAGGAAATGGCAGCGGTCTCCTCCACCGTGCCAATTGCTGTTGCTCCTTTGGCTACTCCACCCTCAACCTCAACCTCCTCGGCAACTCCTTCTTGCCCCTCGGCCACTCCTCCCTTAGCCAACTCTTGCCACTCTACTGGTGCCGGTACCTGAGGATTAACCTCCACCAAATAGATGCCTAGAAGTGTAGTGCTGGCTATAGACGAGGACAATGCCATCTGTTCATATTTGTCACTACTTTCCTGTTTCCTTTTCCTCTTCCCCGTTCTTGGCTCTTCCCCTGTTGCTACTTGAGCATCCAAGGTGGTCCATCGGAATACTGCCGGCCAAGAATGGTAACAGTCTCCTACTGGCTGCAATTTTCCCAACTTGTCTTTCAGCACTTGATTATATATGGCGTCTAGAAACAAGGCTATCAAATGCTGGGTCATATAAGAGGCTTTGTGTTTGCACCCTAGGAACTCTCTAATTCTCTTGGACAGGTACAATGCCTAGTTATACACCCTTCCTACACTTAGCCCAAACATATAATCGACCATCCATGTAGCTATGTCTAAAGTTTTGCTTGCCCCTATTAGTTTGCATTTAGTGAGGTCTATTAAGCACTTCCAGCAAGAGTTTGCTAGCATCTGCTTCCTCAATCCTCTAACACTTGCATTCCAGATTGTTTCTTTTTCCTTTGGGGTTAAGTTTGGCCTACATATGCGTTTTATAATTATTTCTTTTTGCTGTGCACTCATCTTGGTCGTTGGTTTGGCCACCACCTGCCCAGACGCAGGTATCCCAAAAACCCTCCTAAAGTCACTTGGATAGAAGGCAATGGTGATTGGGTAACCCTCATAATCAATGGTGCTTCTATGGGTGTGTTGGTTATAATTTGACAAAATCGCCTTCAAGTAGCTTTCAAATTCTCTCAAATTGAAAAGAGAACATTGAGCTACTTTATCTACTTGGGCTAAAGCAAGTGCTCTTTTGATAGGGTAATCTAGAGCTGTCTCTTGCCACCAAGCCTTGCATTCTGTGCCTGTAAGGCTTTCCCAGGTCAAAGTATCTGCTATCACATTGTTGTTTTTCCATTTATCTACTGTGCCTCTTGCCACTTTAGCCTTGAACACTATTCTCTTCCCTTTTCCACTGCCGCTAGCATCCATTGTTGTCGACCTGTGAAAGTGACACTGTTGAATATTGTTTGAATTGATCAATGGTACAAACTGGAATATTATTTAGTTTTCTTTCCTTGATTTTCTAGGGTCAATGGATGGTACGGCTCTGATTCTAGCGTGAGTTTTAAGTGGCTCAATGGATGGTACGACGCTTTGTACGGCTTGGTTATTCCTTCTTTGTACTACACTCTGCCCTCGTATGGTCTATCCAATTTGTACTGTGCCAACTTCTTTAGTTTGTACGACCTTACGTCTTTTTGTGCTCCATTGTATGACGACAACCTTCTTAATCTTGCTCAACCATACACCACTAAGGCCTCTTTTGCTCAACCATATGCCTAGGGTTTTGTTGCTCAACCGTATGCCAAAGTCTCTGTTGCTCAACTGTCTGCTAGAATGTTCCTTATCTCGTATGGTCAATCCTTGCACTCCTTGTACGGTTAGCTCTTGGCCACGCCATACGACAGGCCTCCTACCCCCTCTTACAGCCTTTTGAACTCATACGCCCCTTTTATCTCCACATACTTCCTTCAATTGCCAATTCGTACAGAGTAATTTGCTCTGGTTAAGCCATACAACATTTGCTTGTGTTTTATATACTTTGTCATGTCTTCCTCTTGGTCATACAGGTTTTTTCCCAGCATAGGTTTTAATAAACTTTATTTTTCTCATTTTAAACTTTAACTCCTTTTCTTTATTTTTTAATACGCTTCTTCGCCTTATTCTCCATATTTTATTTTTTCCACTTTACCATTTTTTAACTTTGCCTTTTCATTTTTCTCCCTTTTCATTATAAATTTTCCAATTTGTCTCTCCTCTCTCTTCAATTTCATTTTTTCTCTCTACATTTTTTATCTTCCGACCACTGTGTTCATCGGCTTTGCAGACCTTTAATTTTGAAACATCCTGCCATTTACATGTACATGGGGGTCTCTTATAGCATTCTAAATTGCAACACTGTGAAGAGCACAAAAGATTTACTGAGAGGGAGGGGGGGGGGGCGGTGAATCAGTAAATCTATACCAACTTTTTCACCTTTTAACTTTCTACACAAACTTAACCTTTCATCAACATCAACTTAATGATATGAACCAATTTACGCTTCTTCTCCTTATTCTCCATCTTTTATTTTTTCCACTTTACCATTTTTTAACTTTGCCTTTTCATTTTTCTCCCTTTTCATTATAAATTTTCCAATTTGTCTCTCCTCTCTCTTCAATTTCATTTTTTCTCTCTACTTCATTTTTTATCTTCTTACCCCTGTGTTCATCGGCTTTGCGGACCTTTAATTTTGAAACATCCTGCCATTTACATGTACATGGGGGTCTCTTATAGCATTCTAAATTGCAACACTGTGAAGAGCACAAAAGATTTATTGAGAGGAAGGGGGCGGGGGGAGAGGGGCGGCGGAGGGGGTGAATCAGTAAATCTATACCAACTTTTTCACCTTTTAACTTTCTACACAAACTTAAACTTTCATCAACATCAACTTAATGATATGAACCGATTTACACAAGTTGATACAACTTTATTGAAATAATAATTTTTTTTTTCAAATGGAAGTAGGCACCAACCTACTGGTTTACAAGCGAGATGATTTAGTAGGCTACAACCTACAAGGGACACCCAAACCTCTTTAACTGTTTAGTAGGCACCAACCCTACAAGGAGCACCAACCCCTAATGCAAGACACCAACCTTGACTTGATGGTTGCAAGATGATGCCTTCAATCTGACCTGCACTATCCCAATCCTCCAATCTGCCTTTGGTGATGAATGATCTCACACTTAGCCCACACAAGGAGATGGGACTTTAGATTTAGAATGCTCACTTACACAACCACACATCAACTTTGATTTGAAAATCACATATATATGTTATTCAAGAATTGCAACCTTCAGCTGAAAAGACACATCTACACTTGCATCCAAAAACAATGCCTCTTCATAAAGAAAATCTAAATGTTTTGTCTTAAACAAAACACATTGCCTTTCATTAATTCTACATTATGTCTGTATTTGTTTGTCTATGAGCACACTTCTTCAATGGTAAGTTACCTCTTTTCAGAAACATATCTCTTCAAAGACAAACATGATAAAGCACGTCTTTTTCTAGAAGCGCACCTCCTCAAACGTCTTACTTCAAAACAAATGTATCAATGAAGATAAAACACGACTTCTAACAAATCGCCTTTATTTGAAAGATGTGTTCTATTTGATCGCACCCTTTCAACAAAAACTTTTTGATTCATATCTTTTCAAAAATAATTAGTTAGCAGCAAATCGAATCTTTCCATTGAATGATTAGTTAAGAATGTCGATCTGTAGTGATCTTCAAAACATCATCATTCTAAAACACTATCGAACAGAAATATATTCATTACAAATGTTGTTGATCTGATGACAATGATCTGAAGTATAAATATTGTAGAACATCATCGATCTGAAGTATGCAACCTTAATCACCAACAATCTGAATTACGTAGTTTTCAAAACGAGTTGAATCTGAAGATAACTTCTCTCCTTTTTTTACTCGCACCATCTTTCATGGAGATGTGTTACTCTATAGATGATTGCTTCGACCTGTATTTTCATTAAAGATGATTTTTCTCCATAGTGATTTTCCTTCATTAAGCTCATCAATGAATTATTCCAACAATCCTTCATGATCTTTATCCTTTATGATATCAGTGATAACCTCCAACTATCTTAACTTGAGCATCTTTGATATCAATGACAATTTGTTCAACAATCTTGTTCAACACCTTTGACATCAATGACAACATTTCCAACACACCGTACCCATGAATTTTAAATCAAACCACTTGTCTACCAGAGGGGCGGGACCTATACCTTTAAAACTTCCGTCGACGTACCACCCACTGTATTGCTAGTACCATGTCACTTCCTCGCCCTCCACTGTTGGTGGCTTGGTTGGGTTTGGCACAACACTCCACAGTCTGTCCGTCGTCACTGTTTTCACCACCTTTGACATCTTTCATCTGTTCGTTCTCATATGTTTGAGTAGGTCTTCGTTATATCCATCGACATGTGAGACGAAGGTGCCTTCCGTCATTATAATTGTTTTCAGGTATGGTCCTACCTTTTTTGCGTAGACATTCCACTCCTTGTCATCCAACCTCTCTTCGTCGCTTCCATCTTGTTCTCGTTCCCTTCGTTCTTTTTCGGCTTGCTCTTCCTTTTCTTTCTGGGCTTCCTCGTTAAGTTCCTTCACCCAAGTACCCTCTCCTTATACCTTTGTAAGTTGTATGATATGTCCAGTGGCCATGTACCCTTTTCCAGAGAGCGGGTGTTCTAAAGAGGGCATTGGTTAAGTGCTTGTCCACTCGAGGCACTACGATACCCTCCACTCGTTTGTAAGCAAGTCTTTCTTCTCCTCCACCACCTGGTACGGCCTAGTCTTCCTTTGCAACCTATCCATTGCCTCCTAAGCCCCAGTCTTGCTCTCAAATGGATTCTTCGCTTTGCATAGGCCAGTCTTCTTTGGTTGTGTATCCGAGCATATTTATCTGCACGGTTTATCTTCTTTCTTTGTAAATCTTTAGCTTCGACCCGTTGACAAGATCCTTCAATGTACTGCCGTCTGGTCTTTCTAGTTTGACTGCTTTGTTTTCTCCAACTTTGTGAATTTAGAATGGCCCCAACCACCTTATTTTAAACTTGCTCGGCTTTAGTTCGTTACGATCGTTATACTTCAGAACTAACTATCCCAATTGGAAGTTTGCTTGCTGGAGATGCTTGTCATGCTAGAACTTCCACCGTTTCTACATCACCGTTGCCTGCTGAGCTAGTACCCATCGTTCATCCTACTTATTCAACTAGAACAATCTCTCCTTCAAGCTCTTTCTATCACCAAGTCTTTTTTCCATTGCAATCTGTAAGCTTGGCACCATGTATTCTGTTAGTACATGAGTTGGAAGGGCGTGTGGTCGGTCGTATGATATGCCCATAGTATGGTTGGTAGTCTTTCCTCCTAGTTTGCCTCTTCAATGCCACAAGATTTATGGATGGCCTATATGAGTACTTTGTTGGTTGATTCTGCTTGGCCGTTCACTCTTAGGTAGTACGGGCTAGAGAGGTTGTGTAGAATCTTGAACTCCATCGTCATTAGTCGAATGATGTGATTCACAAAGTGACCTCCTCTGTCACTCGTAATTTGAATTGGTATTCTGTACCTTGTAACGATCTGTTCATACATTAACCTTGTTGTACTTATTGTAGTATTGTTTGGTAGTGCTTTGGCCTTCGCCCACTTCGTTAGGTACTCCGTGGTGACGACTACGTATTTGCATTTGTGTAGTTGATTGACCTTCAGTGGCCCGATGAAATCAAGTCCTCACCATTTGAATAACTTGAGGTTTTGACGGAAATTGTGGCATAAAGTCCCTCTTCAAAGGTTTACCAACCCTTTGGCATGTGTCGCACCCTACCACCCATTCCCATGCATCCGTGTGAATGGTCGACCACCAGAGGCCTGCCAATAGAATCTTTCTTGCCATGGTGTCGGGTCCCATGTGTCCTGCCAGTCCCTCATGTGCTTCCTTTAATACGCCTGGGATCTCTTCCTCCATGACACATCGTCGGAGTACGTGATCGGGCTCCATCTTGTACAACAACTTGTTGATGAGTTGGAAGGTCTTGCTCTTCAGTACCAACTTTTGTTCTTCCAGTGGCATGTCCTTCGGGAATGACGATGTTGATAGGTATTCTCCAATCTTCTCGTACCACAGGGGTAGTGTCGCTATTTGAAATAGGTGTGCATCAGGGAAGTCTTCATTTACACCATCGGGTGGTTCGCCAGACCGTACTTTTGACAGTTGGTCTGCGGTGACATGACTCTTCCTCGACTGTACAATGATGGTGAATGTAAGCTCTTGCAGGAGTAGCAATCATCGGCTTACCCTCCCTTGGATGATCGACTTGTTCACTAGGTACATCAATGCTTGATGATCCACATAAAATGTGAAGGGGGTTGCTAGTAAGGAGTGCCTGAACTTTTCTACAACGTACACCATTCCCAAGGCTTCTCTTTCTGTCGTACTGTAGTTCTCTACTTTAGGCAGTAGTCGGCTGGTGAAGTACATCGGATGGTCCAATCCTTGAATGCCCACTTGTGCTAGTGTTTCTTCGATTGCAAAGTTTAGAGCATCCATGTGCATGTGAAACTCCTTGTTCCAATATGGGTAGACCAAGATTGGCTAACTGATTAGCCGTACCTTTAATTCCTTGAAGGCTGCTTTTTGTGCTTCGGTCCATTCGAATGGTTGCCCCTCCCTTGTATGTCTAATGGATATGAGATTTGGGCAAAGTTCTTTATGAACTTTCTATAATATCCGACATGACCGAGGAATCACTTCACTCCCATGACTTTCTGAGGTGTCTCCATTTGCACGATCACCCAGATTTTGTCAGGATCCGTCTTCAGTCTCGCCTTATAGACTGTGTCTGAGCAGTTTCCCTTGTGGTACCATGAACCAACACTTCTTGGGGTTGAGTGCCAACCGAGCTGCTCCATAGCGCTCCATGCATTCTTGAAGGGCCTTTAGATGTGTTTGTTTGTTGTTGAAAATGGACCAATCATCCAAGAATGCCTTGAAATTCCCTACGGACATCTTATCAAGTATATGTAGGATTATCCTCTGGAGCGTTGTTGGGCCGTTGTATAAATCGAATGGCATCTGGTTATATGCATACACTCCGTCTTCAACAATGAACGTTGTTTGAGTTTGTTCTCCTTAGCTATGCTTATTTGATTGTACCCTGAAAACCCGTTGATGAATGAGTAGATCTCGTGACCCGCTACTTCTTCCAATATTGAATCGATGAATGGGATCAGGAAGGGATCCTTTATCGTCATCGCATTGAGGCTTCAAAATTCCACGCATATATGGATCTGCTCTGATTCTTTCTTTAGTGATATCACGATTGGTGACACCTAGTCGCTCACTTCTACCTTGAATATGATTCCAACCTCGATCATCTTTTCAATTTCTTGTTGTACCTTCGCTACGTAGTATATGTTCATCCAGTATGGTCTCTTCCGTACAGGGTGTGCTCCTAGTACTAGTGGGATTAAATGTATGCACAGCTCCGGGGGTACGCCCTTCAAGTCCTTGTATGTCCATGCGAAGGCGTCCTTGTACTCCATGAAAATCTTGAATGCAACTTCTTTTAGTATGGGATTCTAGTCATCTCCCATTACGATGGCACGGGGATTGTCTTCTTCCCCGAGATTGACTTTCTTTATGTTGGATTCCTTGTACTTGATTGCCTTACGTTTGAAGTGATGTGCTGGTGTGTCATCTACTTTGGCCACTCCTTATATTCTCCGTACTCCAGAGGGAACGTTTGGCTTGTTGACACTTCGTCTTCTCCTTTCCCTTCATCTCCGACTTGTAGCATATTGCAGTCTTGTTGAAAAACTTCATAATCTTCCATCTGCCAGTGGAACAGTCTGCTCAATGAATTTGTCTGATCCTCCGAGCATTCATGGAGGTCTAGAATGCCTTGATCATTTGGCTCTATGCTTCCTCCTTCTTCCTCCATTCCCCCTCCTTTTTCCTCCATTCCCCCTCCTTTCTCTGATTCTGAATCTGACGATGCCAATTTTTCACTGAATGCTTGATTCCTCAGATCAATTACGTACTTCCTCCCATTGCTCTCTATGGATAGTGTATTTCTTTTCCAGCAGTGGTTTGCTCCAGCTGCCACCAACCATCCTCTTCACTGAATGTCTAGAATGCCTTGATCACTTGGCTCTATGGTTCCTCCTTCCATTCCCCTTCCTTTCTCTGATTCTGAATCTGACGATGCCAATTCTTCACTAAATGCTTGATTCCTCAGATCAATTATGTACTTCCTCTTGTTGCTCTCTATGGATAGTGTATTTCTTTTCTAGCTGTGGTTTACTCCAGCTGCCACCAACCATCCTCTTTTGAGCAACGCATCGTACGCCTTCCTTTGTAGTGGGATGACTACGAAGTTCAACAGAAACGACTGCATCCCGATCATTACCTTCTGTGCCATCAGTGTTTCCAATAGTTTGATGCTGTGTTGATCAACACCCACTAGTTGAAATGTCGATGGCCAGAGTGTTGGCTTTCAGAGACTCTTACATGTGTCTTCGGGTAGTACATTGACTCCCGATCCTCCATCAATGATAGTGTGTAATGTCCTCACTTTCACACTGATAGTTGGAGTTGTGTGCTAGCTCATTCACCATTCCCGTGAGCTAGTCATTTTGGTTAGGGAACATATTTTTTGGCCAAAAGTACAAAATCAAAAGGGTAATATTAAATAATTATATTAATGGGTTATAAAGTGACTTAAGTGAAAATTAAACTATTAGGGTCACATCAAGGGGGTCACATCAAGGTGTCACATCAAGGGATCACATCAAGATGTCACATCAAGGAGTCATATCAAAGGGTCACATCAAGGAGTCACATTGACAAGAAAAGTGAGTGGGCTTCCCTTGAAAAAAGTATAAATAGAAGCTTGGGCTTGGCTTTTATCATCTTATGTTGGTATTATCTTTGCATATTGAGAATTTTCTCTTGGCTGGAACTAAGTTACAGCTTGATCAAGGTGATGCTCCCTTGGTTAGTAGGGTTTGGTGATGGCCCCATTCCTTGGTTAGTAGGGTTTGGTGATGGCCCCATTCCCAAATTGAGAGGTGGATGCAATTAGTATTCATCATAGAGCTACATTGAGGAATTTTGGAGAGTTTTGTGTGAAGAAAGGAGGTCTGCAATTTTGTTTCAGTTTGCAAGTCTGCCATGAAAGGAAGTGCATTTTGATTCATAGCTCTTCATTGAAAGATCAGATTTTTGTGGGTACTTGAGGGATCAATTGCTAGTGCCTTGGCAATCATTTTAGGAGCAGATTGGAGAAGTTTGCAGCTGGTAATTATTTTATATTTTCATCTTCTTCAAGCAGCAGGAGTGGCTCTCTTAGGTAGGGGCGATTTTGCTCAAGAAGGCTCCAAAAATTCTAAAATAAATTGCAAAAGGGGCGCTTGGGTTGGTGAAGGATAGTTGCAAAGTTTGGTGGCCAAATTCCCAACAATTAAGGAGATTCAAATATTTTGTGGTGGCTGCTATTTCATACCAGGTTCTTCCAGAATTTTGTTTCAGTTATTTAGTTGCATTTTAGTCATCAAAATTTGCATGTTTGTAAGCCAAGAGTCTTGGCATTATCATTGCATTTCATGGGCACAAGATAATAGCATTAATTCCAACTTGTAGACCTTATTATCATTGCAATATATTGACGGGAGACATAAGGAGTTTGCTGCCATCTATTTGACAAAATGTCTCTTAATGTAAATGCCTTATTCTTAAGTTAGTTTTCAAGCAGAGTAATTGTCCTTATGTCATTCATGTTTGTATGCACAGATTTGGATTAGTTTGCATGCCAAATGTTTGTTAAAATGTACCTTGGCTGTAGGTATGCATTTCATATCAGCAATTCATCTATATGCATTTGAAAAATACAAAAAGAGTTTGCATTTCATATTAGTTATTCGTTTACTTGCATTGGCAACAATTCCAAGCATTCTAAACATCTTCTACTTCAAAACAATCAAAGCAAGCAAACTGAAACAACAAAACCAGCAAGCTGGAAGTTACCAACAAAGTGTTTGACAGAATTCCTAAGGCACAAAATCAGAAATTTTGGATCAGATTTGGTAAGGGCCATTACATAGTGTTTGTCAGGATTTTCCCTATGATCTCCATTTGTACGACCGCTGACATCTTCCCGATGTTCGCCATTAGTAGCATTGGGTCGATGGTTTGTTCATCATACGGTGGTGGTTCGGGAACCAATTCTTTCCTTCGGCCTCTCGGCCATTGGTGTTTGTCATCACCAACGACGTTCATGATCACCAGTCCCAACTGTGACAAAGTCTGGAGGAGGTCGGTGACCTTTATGGGTATGATGGTTTGTAGTACTTGTCATACAATGTTTTTTTCTGCCTCCAACTGCCAAGAGGTGCTTGGGTTCTCGAAAGATGTTTTGTGTTCTCTTGTCATCACTAGTTCCACTTTTGCTTTTGCTTCCTTCATTCTTTGGTTTTCTGTACATGGATCTGGGTAGGTGGCCTTCTTTGTTTGCACTCTAGTAATATCCAGTACCTCTTGCTCCTTCATCTCTAAAATATGGATGCTTTTCTGCTTGGGGTGTTCATTGTCTTCATGATCACCCGGTCCACACCACTTGCACAATTTCGCCCCCAAACCTTGATCGTTTTGGCATTCCCTAGTGAAGTGTCCCCATTCGTTGCACTTTTGGCATTGTATCATGGGCCTTCCTTTACCATCGTACTATATCTTGCTTCTTGAGGTACTATTATTGACCGGTCTCTTTCGTACGGGCTGTGCTCCTGGTACTAGTGGGATTCTATGTATGCACAGCTTTGGGGGTACACCCTTCAAGTGCTTGTACGTCCATGCGAAGGTGTCCTTGTACTCCATGAAAATCTTGAATGCGGCTACTTTTAGTATGGGATTCTAGTCATCTACCACTAGGATCGTACG
This sequence comes from Sequoia sempervirens, assembly GCA_007258455.2. Classification (NCBI taxonomy): domain Eukaryota; kingdom Viridiplantae; phylum Streptophyta; class Pinopsida; order Cupressales; family Cupressaceae; genus Sequoia; species Sequoia sempervirens. The sequence goes on from VDFB02236197.1 coordinate 23,772, forward strand.
AGGATTGTCTTTTTCCTCGAGATTGACTTTCTTTATGTTCGGTTCCTCGTACTTGATCGCCTTATCTCCTTCGAAGTGATGTGCTGGTGTGTCATCTACTCTGGCCACTCCTTCCTTATATTCTCCATACTCCGGAGGGAACGTTTGGCTTGTTGACGCTTCGTCTTCTCACGTCCCTTCATCTCTGACTTGTAGCATATTGCAGTCTTGTTGAAAAACTTCATAATCTTCCATTTGCCAGTGGAACAGTCTGCTCAATGAATTTGTCTCATCCTCTGAGCATTCATGGAGGTCTAGAACGCCTTGATCATTTGGCTCTATGGTTCCTCCTCCTTCCTCCATTCCCCCTCCTTTCTCTGATTTTGAATATGATGATGCCAATTCTTCATTGATTGCTTGATTCCTCAGATCAATTACGTACTTCCTCCCATTACTCTCTATGGATAGTGTATTTCTTTTCTAGTTGTGGTTTGCTGTGGCTGCTACCAACCATCCTCTTTCGAGCAACACATCGTACGCCTTCCTTTGTAGTGGGAAGACTACGAAGTTCAGCAGGAACCACTGTGTCCTGATCATTACCTTATGCACCATCAGTGTTCCCAATGGTTTGATGCTGTGCTGATCGACACCCACTAGTTGGAATGTCAGTGGCCAGAGTGTTGGCTTCCCGAGACTCTTCCATGTGTCTTTGGATAGTACGTTGACTTCCGATCCTCCATCAATGATAGTGTTTGTCAGGATTTTCCCTGTGATCTCCATTTGTACGATTGCTGGCATCTTCCCGATGTTCGCTGTCAGCAGCATTGGGTCGATGGTTTGTTCACTGTACGGTGGTGGTTTGGGCACCAATTCTTTCCTTTGACCTTCCGGTCATTGGTGTTTGGCATCACCAATGAGGTTCGTGATTGCTAGTTTCGACTGCAGCAAAGTCTGGATGAGGTTGGTCACCTTTATAGGTATGGTGGTCTGCAGTACCTGTCGTATGATGTTTTTTGCTTCCGACCGCCAAAAGGTGCTTTAGTTCTCCAGAGGTGTTTTGTGGTCTCTCGTCATCACCAGTTCCACTTCTGCTTTTGCTTCCTTCATTCTTTGCTTTTTCGTATGTGGATCTGGGTAGGTGGGCTTCTTTGTTGGCGCTCTAGTAATAGCCAGTACCTCTTGCTCCTCCACCTCTAACATATGGATGCCTTTCTGCTTGGGGCATTCGTTGTCTTCATAATCACCTGGGCCACACCACTTGCACAATTTTCCCCTTGAACCTTGACCATTCTGGTATTCCCTGGGGAAGTGGCCCCATTTGTTGCACTTTCTACATTGTAACATGGGCCTTCCTTTACCATCGTATTGTATCATGCTTCTTGGGGTATTATTATTGCTCCTTCAGATATTGTGTTACGTGTTGGTGTACGTTTTACCATCCACCGAACACATAGAATAAAATGTGCAATGACACTCTATCCTCTCTTGAACAAAGTCACCACGTATGCTAAGATTGCGAGAAGATCATATGGCAACTCCAAGGTTTCTTTCGTCAGGTCATGACATGTGGATAAGCTCAATGGGCGTTGTGATATGCTGGTAATACACAAAGGGACTTACGCTAGGCAATTTTTTCACAAGTTCGGGACTTAGACAAATTTATCATTAAGTGCTTCTTCTGTTGGGATTTTCAGTTGGGATCTCAAAAAAAAGGGACAAAAAGATGATGGTTTAGAGGATCTAATCTATGCCTAGGAATTCAAGAGACAGTAAAGATTGGGTGAAACGAATAACCACGCTTTGATTCGCCTCCTTGGGATAACTACACAAAGTGGGTGCAATCTTCAAAGGATGTCATTCTAATTTTCATGCCTCGAATAAGACCGAAGTTAAGCATCCACAATCACAAGCTCAGGCTAACTTTATGCATTGAATGAAAATCATCCATCCAAAGAAAGTATGAGCAATGTTTCACCGTAAATCTAAACCATCAAATCTTGCATTCACTTAACAAACATTCAAAGCAAATTCTATTTTTAATTGTAATCTAAAGTTCTATCTAATTTTAATCTATGGTTGAAGAAGTTATGCAACCTTGCACAACACTTGATAATAAAAGTGATTCAAAGCAAATCATGAATAAGAGCTTTTACTATCGGAAGTAGCAAAACGCAACAATTTCATATACTGTCTCCACACTTTACAAATGAGGGGCGAGTTCAATTTATAGGCTCCCCAATTGCAATTCAATGGCCAAGATTGATTTAGGATCAACGATCGAGATTATAAAATAAAACCCTAATTAGGGTTTGTCACAACCAACTACCTCTCGACCAATAAGAAAATTACAGTCAGGGACACTTGTCCTTCTGCTAAATATAAACCAACAATAAAATAGAAAGTTGTTGCATGTTGATTTGGAACAATTTGATTGGTTGGAAGATGATGAAGTGCCACCTCAGCGTGCTGGATGTCTTCCTTGGTCACTTTGTTTTTTCTTCCATGTGCTTGCCTTAGAATATCTTTCCTTGCCGATGACTCTGTCCTTTATGCTTGTTTCTTCCTAGCTTTGATATTGGATTCCTTTGGAGATTTTGATTTCTTCTTCTCTCCTACTTGAGCTGGATTGATGTTATTCCTTTGGATTTCCTCTCTGAATTCTCCAATTTGTGTCAAAAAAATGGAAATTTGTTTGGAACACTCTTCTTATCACCATCTGATTCTTATTGGAAGCTTGTCTTTAATTCTTCAGAAAATGAAATCCTTCAAGAAGTTGTCCTGATTGCTTCTTTCAAGTGCCTTGAATTTGGAGAAGAATTCCTCTGTGCTATCACCACAATGGAGGAAATTGGAACTTTCTCTGTGAAGAATTTCCCATACTTAGCCAAATTTTGGCTCTTCAAGTTCATTTTGTAACTTCGCCAAGATTTTGGCCATCTCTATGCTCGAATGAACTTTGTCTATGGATTTGCCTTCAACTCTGATTTGGCTTGTGCTAAGGATTTTATTCATTTCCTCTTTACTTTTCCTCTTCATTTTCCCTGTTTTCTTTCCAACACTAAGTCAATTTTCCGAATTCTTCTCCTTGGGCGGACTTTACTTGTGTCTTGACATCTTCATTTGCAGACTTGCTGCAGTCTTAGACATTTTTATTCAATCAAAGTCGGACTTCATAATGCTCAAGACATTTTCTTCAATAGGCCTAGGTCGGACTTTACTTTGCCTTGGACATGCCTTGCTTGAGGAAAGTTGGACTCCATAAAGGTTTGGACATGCTATGCTTGGGCAAAGTCGGACTTTCACTTGTCTTGGACATCCATC
>VDFB02236199.1:0-10607 GCA_007258455.2 Sequoia sempervirens
TAAGAATTAGTATAATATATATCAAGAGATGAGCCTTATAGAATGGCAACTGCCAACTAGAAAATAGGCAAAGCATTCCCAATACTTTCAAAGTGATAATCCACCCAAAATTGCAACGAGAGATAAGGAAAATGAACCCACATAGGCATAACTAAATAAAGAATAGTTCACCCTTCACAACTTGGTGAAACCATTGCCAAACTTAGAAGATCTTAAAGATAAAGAAGAATTATGATCTATATAATATAAAATTAGTACCCACTTTGATGACTACAAAATTTTCAACCATGGGCTTATCATGCTTTTAAAAATTTGGTAAAAAGGCTTATTTAATATCCTTGTGCAATGTATTTCTTAATGCTCCCTTGCTCTTACATATCTCAATTCAGTTTAATTCAAAGAGTTCCATCAAATTATTTATCTAAAAGAAAAATGTGTTTTCAATTGGTATTCCATGAGATGTTTCATAAAATATTTGATTACTATATTTAATCTTTTGATTGGAACAACTCAGTTAAGCAAAGGATACATAATCTTCACAACACTTGAAAAACATAATATTTCTAGTAGATGATGAGTAATTAACTTCTTCACACATTATCATACAAACATTTATCTTGAATAGTCTTTAAACATTTTCACAGCATAATCTTCATAGTACATAATGAATTATTATGTTCTTGATCCATCACCATATAAACAGATCGAAAGATGTATATGTCAACTCTTTGCAATATTATTTCCTATATAGGAAATGGAATTGTGAGAAAGCTTTATAATTTATAATACAAATAAGAAATGGACTTGGGTGAAAAATTTATTTATCACACAAAATAATAATAAATGTACATAAAGGCATCATTTATTTCTCTTAGACTCCAATTTTAAAGCATAGAAAATCATTTCAAATGAAAATGACAAAATGCTTCACAACCTAAGTTGTTAATTGAGGAAAAATAAAATGTTTCCAAGTTCCACCATTGTACGCATTTACAATTGGTTGTATATTGTTGTAAGGTCAAGGAGGATAATTAAAAACCATCTTGCACTTGCTAGACTTGAGGATTATCATATGCTTTTGGTGTGGAAAACTTAGACTTCTCAACTATCATGTGAATGTTTCTCTTTTCGATTATTTTTTATGCCATCATAAGGGATTGAGTCGATTGAACGTAGCTCGAAGTGATTCGGTGTGTTTGGGTGTGAAAGAGAAACATTCCTAGAATAAACATACCTATGAGGATGCGTTGGAACAATTCTTTTGGTCACACGAGTTGCAGAACAAAAGTTGCACCACTTTGCAACTTTACACTACTTGCATTTGACACTTTTTTCCATCAAGTGAAAACTGGGCACCATGGGAAAACGACTCTAAGATAACAAAAACCAAGAGATTTTATTGTAAGAGGATCTAACATGATCCTAAAGGAGGCTCAGATGAAGATTTTTTAAGTGTCATGGTTTCTGAGTAAAATCTCGTTAAAGATTGTAGCCATTTTACACTTTTCACTCAAGGGATCGAGTCAGTTGAACATAGCTCAAAGTGATCAGGCATGTTTGGGTGTGAAAGAGGACTATTCCTAGCATAAAAATACCCATATGGATGTGTTAAGGACAGTTGGTTTGGTCACATGAGTTGAAAAATGAAAGTTGCACCACTTTGTAACTTTCCACTACTTGCAATTAACACTTTTTCTATCAAGTCAAAGTTGGACACCATGGAAAAATGACTCTGAGATACAAAAACCGAGATAGGTTATTGTAGAGGTACCCTACATGATCCAGATACCTCATACAGAATGCCTATAACTGACATAGTATCTGGGTAACCGGCTATCAAAGATTGATGCCCTTTTGCAATTTAGACTGTTAAGGGATTACGTTGCATGAATTACAAATGTTTGAGGGCAGCAATAAATTTCAAAATTTGAGTAAATATCGTTACAAATGTTTATGTGAATAGATGGTATTCTATATTGATATTGATATATAATCAGTAGGTTGATTTTTTTTAATAAATGATTTTTTTATTATAAGTTAGTCAATTGGTGCTAGTTATAATAGGGAGAGAATAAAAGAAGAAAAAGAATGATTGGTAACCATCAATGGTTATTACACTAACTATATTAATAATATGATGTTTACAATAAAATTATATTTATTTGGCAGTCCTAATTCTTATGTTTTCACTACAATTGTCTAATATGCTTCATACACCATTCTAAAACCCAAGTGTGTGTACTTGTAGGCACAATGCTTTTTCAAAATGATCAAGTGGTAATACAAAATCATGAGAAAAAATCAAACTATATGAATTCCAACACTCCACTTAAATCAAATATTGAATCAATGTGCCCTATTTTCATGCACACAAACTTAGCTTATAATATTCTCTCATAATAACCAAAAATAGGATTCAAGGATGTCTTAGGTACTCCGTTCTCACATATCTTTTACAATTCCATGCATACATTTGATGTTCTCTTATAATATCTACATCATAGGTGCTCATGATGAGGTTAACTTCAAATGAATAACTTGAAATTCCCTCACTAAGCTTCACACGCTCTTTTATAATTGCTTAAAATCAGAATTGAGATTTTTCAAGATCATCAAAATAAGGATGTTGCATTGCTTTTTTTGGATGAAATTCTCTTGGATGACTCATAAATCATCATTTTCTGTAAGGTGACACCAATCAATTTTTAGTAGTTTACTTACAAATAGGCAAAGTAAAAGAAGAAAAATAAAGAGCGTCTAAAATGGAAATGAAATGAAAATATATCAAAGGAACTTACAGAAAACAAATCCACACCATTTGGTTCCAACTCAAGAATAGCAAGGCCTAAATCTTGATGCTTCCATTGAGGATAGGCATGCCAATCTCTCAACTTAGTCACTCCTAGCCATACATCTTCATGGGGAGTTCCAAGATACCTATTGCACACAACAGCCTCACATGAATAGAACATGAATAGAATGTAACCAAACTATTACTTTCCAACCTTTTGGAAACTTGTAACCTATTATAAAAACAACACAATTTAATCTTTGACTTAGTTTACTAATCTATAGAGAATATCCTACATCATTTTTTTTGCATATTTTTGAGAAAAAATAAAATTCCATTGAACTTTGTATCCTTTTCCACATTTTTAAACATAAAGTGTGCTACATTTGCAAGTCTGATAACTTCATCAATCACCTACATACATGATATAAACATTAGATGATAACATTTGCATCATAGCATTGGTATCATACAAATTAATGTGCATACAAGTATAAATTAATAAGGACCAATGTGCATACGTAGAAATTAATCCAATGAACCATCTAGGTTTTCTCTACTCTTTATTGTGTCAAGTATTGCCTCATGGTCAAACCCATGCACATTCCACTAGGTCTCATTCAAAGGTCTACCCCCATATTTGGTCAAACAAACATTGTATGCCATGACAAGGTTCGAGTAATGAAGAATCTTCTGATGCATTTCAAAGTCTTGAAACAACCAATATTTAACACTCTTATGTGGGTACATTCTAAGCCATGTTCCAGTAACAACAACTAAGCCTATAGGGTATTCGATGTTTTCTCCATCTATAACTGGGGCCTCCAATTTCTTTTTGGCATCAACACAATGACAAAAGTAATAGTTCATTCCCTCTTCATTGTCTTCATCTATAATAACTACATAAACATGCCCTGCATTTATATGTATAGAAAATTAGATGAAATTATTCAATATTAAAAATACACTACAAAGTAAGATAACTATAGGAATTTCAAAAGCTATGCAAGTAGATATATTACTGGTTGAACTAGATCTGTTATGTGCTCAAATTCAACCAATGAATCCATTTGTGTTAGTTCCAATGTCTTCATAGGGTGATAGCTGTGAAGTGGGCTAAGATAACTTAACGACCATTACTCAACCCACTCCTTTGACTCACAATCATCCCAGACTTGCATTGTACATGAAGAACAAAAGCATGCCATCTTCCGTGTATTGATACTACATGAACTTACATTTGAGTTAAGGAAAGAGTATCTCACTTGATCATGTTAGTGTACAACAATCCTCATATGGTGCAATGTTAGTATCATCCATCAACCAAAAAAATCTATGAAATGAAGATGTACCTTCATTACCTGGACCCATAAAATCATTACACCACTCGATGATTGATTTTGCATTTGTCAACTTTGCATTGTCTTTATACTTTAACTCTTCTTGTGTTAATGCTCTTTTCACACATGCTCCTGCACCATCATGCTCCCCCTTTCCATGCCTGGCCTCACAAAATTTCCACATATGTTGAACACCTATAATGACATGCATCCTACTCAACTAGTAGAACATGTGTGAGTTCTTGAACTATGTTGCACAATTATCTAACCATATTATATGTTGATTGTATGCTATGCCCCTCTGAGCCAAATCATTGTAGAACATCTGGAAGCAACCTTGCACAAACTTTAGAGAATGTGTATAATCATCACTAATATAAAAGTGATATTCCCTCAATACCTTTATTTGGTTCTCTATACTATCAGGTGCATGAATGAATGCTATGTGCACAAATATCAAAACCTATGTGGAGTTGTAATATTGTGACTGCACCTCACACTATGGCTGTAGAGTGTATTTATTTGCAAATTTGACCACTAAAACTATGTTGCCAATTGGAAAGGTGTCCTTGCATAACTTGAATTGTGTGTCCAGCCATTGGGCTCTATGGGTATTCCTTGCATACTCATACACTATATTGTCATGAAACATAGACATAAACCGACACACTAGAATCTTTTGAATACCCAAATCATACCTTTTTGCTTGATTACCATATTTTGTAACCTATGCTATTTTTTTATACTTCCTAAACTCTACTATTTGTTGTCCCACCTCATGTGTCCTTTCCATATGTTGACATACTGGCATACATTGCAAGCAACCGCAACATTGATATAAACCGTCCAAGCATAGTTTCTTGTAGAATATTTGGCCATCCTCTATTTCACATAGAATTTTTTATAAGAACTCTCTTGAAGATGTTGGTGAGGAATGTATGCCACAATCCTACAAAACATTGTTAGTATACAAATCTAAACATATAAAATGATAAACATCATAATGGTTAGAGAATTCAATATGTAGTCTACAACAAGTAGTACGTGTGTGATTTATCTTGACATAGAAAGGTTTAATAATTTCAAAATATCTTTGAAAATTTTGAATTTGAGGATAATCCTACTGAAATTTATGAAAAAATTGGGTTTGAGTTGTATCCAAAAATGCTTTGGATGTGGCTCATGGTTCCGACTACCGATTCTCCTTCTTACCACATCCCTTTGATTTGGAGATGGCCTTGTGTTATTCTTCCAATATTATTCAATTATTTTTCTCAATGCTTCAACAACTCATTTATCTTTTCATGGGAGTCTCCCCAAGAATTCCCATAATTCATTTGAATCGGTGCCCTCAATTCTTTACCTCCTTTGAATGGCTCTTGATAAAAAAATTCTATTAATTCTCAATTATTCACTCGTCTTTCTAATGAGACAAGATCTCCTTGTTTGACTACTTACCAAAGTTGATGTAATGACACATCGGGTGACATTAATATCCTTTGAGCATGAGGTCTTACCCACACTCTCATAAGCATCCATTAGATTCTTCACAATGGTGTTTTCACTTGAAGCATTCGATGTTCTCAACCCAAGAATCTTCATGATGTTTCTATACTTTTATACCTGCATCATTTCAACAAATGATTGACATCTTGCGTCTCATTTATCCTTTCAAAGAAAATTTTCAAATCTTATCAGCATATCTTCTACAAGTGTGTGCTGGAATCTTACCTTCCATGTGCTACAAAATATCCTCATCAATATTAATCAAATACTTTGGCTTTCTATGCAAAATTATAGGTGGTGTTCTCCTAGGTACATACATCTCAACATTAATAATTTCATCAATATTTAAGTTAGGTGGGCTAGATCACGTACCTTCAATCAATGGTGGACTAGACGACATACCTTGAGGTTGACATGGAGATGATGGCATACCTTCTTCGTCAAATCCGAGTGATGATGTGCTCTCAAATTGAAATGTGGTGGATGGTGTTCCTTCATATTCACTTGCAGTAGATGGTGTCCCTCCATATTCACTTGTGGTAGATGGTGTCCCTCCATATTCACTTGTGGTTAATGGTGTCCCCCTGCATTCACTTTCGGTAGAGGATGTGTCTCCAACTACAGTATTTGAATCTATCTTAGCATGATGCTTTCGCATTCGTCCCTTTTGTGTCGCCAATTCCTTTTCTCTTTTTGATGGTTGAGGTTCCTCTTCAATTGGCTTATTTTCTTCAATCGTATCCAATTTCTTCTTTTGGTGATATTCCCTCATCCATTCTCTATTTTTTACTTTATTAGTTTCATACTCTCCGTCTGTTGGTTTATTCCTTCTTCATTTCCTTGGCATGACAGATAATTTTACCTATAGCATGGTAATGAGAAATATTAGTTCCTAAAAAATGAATCCATGCAAATAAATGAAATACATGTCATTCAAGGCTTCATACAATATACTTACAATCATCCTGTAGAAGAGTATTTCTATTATAGACAAAGGTCACATGAATTTTTTGGATGGAATTCCTTACAGAAATGTGGTCATGTGGCGTGCCATGATTGCAAGATAGGCTCAAATTGGAAGCAAGGACAAGGCATGTGAATTGTTTGACAATAATATTTTCATATACAAGTATGCAAAATATGGTAGCATTGGCAAGCTAGTGAGCTCACTAGCTTGCCAATTCGATAGGGTTGACAAGGTGTGGGAAGCATGAGAAAATGCCTCTCATAAGTAAGAGTTACTCCACCCGGTGGCGTGCATCCTTTGTGAGACCCTGACTCTATGAGCGACCTATGTTACCCTTGTCCAACCCTACCCCGCGTGTCAACCCTCTTGCATTGGCAATCTATTGGGCTCACTAGCTTTCCAGCGTGTAGTAGGGTTGACAACTAAGGCAGCATGAGAAAATGCCTCACTTAGAAATAGGGTTTTCATGGTGAGTTCACTAGCTTTCCAATGGCTAAGGTTGAAAAGATAGGGGAAATGTGAGAAAATGCCTCATAGAAAATGTACATCGTGTGACATCCATTTCACATAGGGGCATTTTCTCCGCGTTACCTACCTTGTCAACCACACATTGAAGCTAGTGGCTTCCCGATAACAATAGTGACACCTCATTTCTATGAGGCATTTTCCACACTACCTTATTAACCCTCTGCTGTTAGGCTAGTGAAACAGCCAGCAATGCTACCACATTTTGCATACATGACTACGAAAACATTATTATCAAACAATTCACATGCCTTACAGTCCATGCTTCCAATTTGAGCCTATATTGCAATCATGGCATGCCACATTTCCACATTTCTTTAAGGAATTCCATCCAAAAAATCATGTGAGCATTAACAAGCTAGTGAGATCACTAGCTTTCCAATGCTACCACATTTTTCACACATGTCTATGAAAAAATTATTGTAAAACATTTTGCATGCCTTGGCCATGCTTCCATTTTGAGCCTATCTTGCAATCAAGGCATGCCACATGACCACATTTATTTAAGGCATTCCATCCAAAAAATCATGTGAGCATTTCTATGAGGCATTTTCTCACACTGCCCCTACCTTGTCAAACCTACCACATTGGCAAGATAGTGAGCTCACTAGCTTGTCAATGCAATAGGGTTGACAAGGTAGGGGTAGCATTGTTTAACAAGCTCACTAGCTTTCCAATTCGGTAGGGTTGACAAGGTAGGCGCAGCGTGAGAAAATTTCCCATAGAAATGGGGTCTCATGGTGATGAATCACATTAGAAATTGTGGATCAAAGAGGAATAGCTTCTACCCATTTTGTAAAATGATCGGTGGTGGTAATGATAAATGTATGTCTAGCAGAAGACGGTGGTGAGATTTTCCCAATTAGATCTAGTCCCCATATGGAGAACAACCAAATAGGGATTTGGGCATGGAGCTTAGAAGCAGGAGCATGAATCAAATTTTTGTGTTCTTGACATTTATGACATCACTTTTAACATACACATAGCAATATTTTTCCATATTTTTCCATTAGTATCCCATACGGAGAAGTTTTTGTACTAAGGACTTTCCTCCAAAATGACCTCCACAAGTGCCCGCATGAGCCTATTCAATTTCCACATTGATTTCAGAATCCCTAAGACATCTAAGTAAAATTCCATCAAAGGATCTTCTATATAACATGTCAACAAGGATTATGTACTTGGTTCCTAATTGTTTTAAACGAGTTTGAGTGTTTTTTGTTGTTGCCTCAGGAATGGTACCATCTTTTAAATTGTTATATATGGTATCATACCATTCACTCAAGTTTTCCTTGGTCATTGTTAATGCTTCTTCGGATTGATCATTTATTGATGGTTTCATGATTGGGTGAACAGTAAATGTGACATCCTTTAAAGGATCTTGAGGTGATATAAGAGAAGTTGCACTCACCATTGCATCTACATGCCGATTATCTTTTCATGGGATGTTATCAATGGTGAATGAGTCAAAATATTCCAACAAGGTCATTGTGAGATCCTTATATTTTGATAGCTTGTCTTGTTTAGCTTGGTAGACTTTGTTTATTTTTTTTATCACTAATTGTGAATCACCAAATATCTTAATATCTTTGACACCCATGATTAAAGCAGCACACAATCCAATAATTAATGCCTCATATTCAGCATTGTTATTCATACATAGGAAATTTAATCAATAGGACAAGGGAATAGGCTTTCCTATGAGTGGAATTAATATAACCCCAGTGCCAGAGCCAGTTCCACACTTGGATCCATCAAAATATAATTCCCACGTACGAACCTTTATTGTCAACACACTGTCATCAGGAAAAGAGTCATTGCTTAGTAGTGCTAAAGGAGAAGGCACATCGGCTAAGTGGTCAGTCAAGGCTTGACCCTTGATTGCTTTTTGTGAAACAAAATTAAGGTCAAACTCAGTCAACAAAATTACCCATTTAGCTAGATATCCTGATAAGTTTGTCTTATTAAAAATATGTTTGAGAGGGTCAAATTTTGTCATGACTTGTATTTCTACATTTAGTAAGTAGTGTTGCAACTTACTAGTAGTGAATACAAGGGCCAAACATTTTTTTTTGACTGGTGTGTATCATGTTTCATAATCTATTAGAGTTTGGCTAATGTAATAAGTAGGATGTTCTTTACCACTTTCATCTTGTTGATCCAACAATGTTGCAAGAGCATGGGTTGATGTGGCTATATAAAGGATGAATGGTTTGTTTGGCATAGTGGGTTGTAAAATGGGTGGAGTTGTAAGGTATTCCTTCAAACTCTCAAAGGCCTATTTATAATCCTCATTCCAATCAAAATGCACATCCTTTTTGAGATGTGTGAAAGGTAACGTTCAATTGGCTAAGGAGGTGACAAAACGATGGATGCCTTGAATTCTTCCTTGTAACATGCGCAATTGGGAAATGTTTCTAGGAGGTGGCATGTTGATTATAGCATCAATTTTTTTTGTGTCAACCTCAATGCCTCTATGAAATATGATAAACCCTAAAATGTTTCCACTATCTACTCCAAAGACACACTTTTTGGATTTAGTTTCATGTTGTATTTGCACATCCATTCAAAGATCTTTCAAAGGACACTCACATTGTCTTGTCTTGTTAAGGATTTGGATAGGATGTCATCAACATAGTCTTCCAATATTTTATGTATGTAATCATGAAATATCAATGTCATAGCTCATCGATGGGTTGTGCCTGCATTCTTTAATTTGAAAGGCATCATAATCCAACCAAATGTCCCCCAAAAAATTGTGAATGCTATCTTATATTGATGTTGTGGGTTGATGAAAATTTGATTATATCCAGAAAATCCATCCATGAATGAAAACAAAGCATGTCTCGCAGTTGAATATTAGGAAGGGGGAAATCATCCTTTAAAGAGGCTTTATTCAAGTCACGAAAATATGTACACATCCTAATACGATTGTTAGGTTTTTCAACTACAATAATGTTTGAGATCCAAGGAGAATAATCAATAGGTTGAATGAAACCTGTGTCAAGGAGTTTTTCAAGTTCTCCTTTAACAAGAAAGGCTATCTTAGGATTCATTTTTTGGATATTTTGTTAAAAAGGCTTAGCATTTTCAGCAAAAACAATGCTATGTGTCACTATCTTTGAATCTATTCCTAGCATGTTTGAATATTTCCAAGCAAAAAGTTCAGGAAAGTCATGAAGCAAGGTTGTAGTATCCTCTTTCTCTTCATCATCAAGGCACTTCCCTATTTTAATAACTTTTTATTTATCATCTACGTCCATTGGTATATCAATTGTATCTCCCAAGGGAAGCGCATTTGACTGAGGAAATTCAGGATCATATGGTTTCGTGCTTGTGTCTTTCTCATTGGTATCAATATATTTTTGCTTGGTACTAATCATAGCACACGTAAATTTTCTCTTCGAAGAAGATATCTTATCAAAAGCACCTAACATTTGTTTCAAAGCTCCATCATTTTCAAAGTACTCCCATGATG
>VDFB02236201.1:0-11893 GCA_007258455.2 Sequoia sempervirens
AGGGTTTGCCAACACTTAAGTAAAGTAATTAGTACTTCTCTTCGGGCTCTTTGAAACCCAGGGAAGGTAATCCCATGCATACTCATAATATCTCACATTAAGTCAAGAGTATTTCCTCACACAAATGCATTATCACAAGAAACTCACCTTATCAAAGGCTCGGCAAAGCTCAGATAAAAGTGTTACTCATTACAAGGAATGCACTTATATACTTAAAGTTGGGGCAATATAGTTTAGAGTATTTTATGAATCATTCTTCATCTTGAATCCTAGGCCAAATTCAATACTAGCTCAACTGACCATAAGATAAACTAATAAAATAATCAGTGCCCAGTCTTAGGGAAAAGAAGAGTTATAACTTGTAATCAATCGATAATACAATTTTGATTGAACTTCAAAAATTAATAGACTATTAGAATGCCACTTTGTAACATCTAATCACTATGTTTCAAAACATCGCTTCCTTACTAAATCCTATATCCTTTTCTCACAAACTAATGACCTCATTTTAGCATTTAATCAACTCATTGAAATGAAGCATAAAAAAATTTCATCCATTCAGTGTAAATGAGAGAAGACAAATGAAATCATAATTAACAACTTCATTCATAACTTGGAAGAAAATACATAGGAGAGCAACATTTTAGAACTAAAATTCTTCTTCATTTCTGATATTGGTTTGTAAAACCATATTTAAGATTTGTATATAGTATAACCTTCACCTTAGATTTGCTTCTGATATATCTACTAAATTATCTATTTACATTATATTTTTCTATTTAGAGCATAGTATCCACTTGACTTCTCCTAGACTCAAAATTTCGAACTCTCTTTTTTTCAGCCATGAAATCCCCTTTATAAAATAGGGGAGCAACAAGCACCCGACTGAATTACAATTTCACTTTAATTTTAGTTCATTTCAAAAACCTAATTCTAATTGACTCCTCGAAGAACTCCCTAGGCGATTTCATACACAATCATTTGAGAACAAGGGAGGACAAAAGGCAAAAAATATGTGTAGGATACCAATAGTTGCTATCACAGTGTTAATTATCGAAAAAAAAAATACATTCATAACTTCCCAAGGACTTCCACATCAACATGGGAAAGAAAAAGACAAACCATGGACATATGAAAACAAATACCTCCTATGCAAAGACCATGGTGTCATCAAAAACTAAAACAAGGTGGTGACCCTATTCAGAGTCGTCAGCATCAAAGAATGCCCAACTGCTCCTTGTCCTTGATGAAATTAGAGGGATCATCACCATGTCATCGTCAGAGCTCCCATACGGCACCAAATAATGGAAGTACTAGCCATAGTATGATTCAATATTAGCCTCATCTTCCAAAGGAGTATCAAAAAGCACAATAGGAGAATTGTGTTTTCCTAGGCAAGCCCTATGACTTTTCTCTTTTTTCCTAGCCTTCTTCACTAGCTGTGCTAGTTCCTTGCCTTTAAACTCGACCACTTCTCCTAGAAGGGTCCTATTTCTCAAGCGGTATGTACTTTGCACAATTGATTTCTTCTTATGACCTTTATCCCTCCTTTTACCCTTTGGAACCTTAGGAGAAGCCAAGGCTTCCTAGTCAATTATATCTTCATGACATTCAAACACATTGAGATGGCTAGACCTTCTAACAGGCTGAATTATCACACTAGTTTTCCCCATTTTCAAAACAAGCAGAATTTAATGATTCAGAACAAAGTTACAGGGAGATACACCTACAACCCAGACAATTGTGACAAACCTATCAAAGAAATTCCTAACCAAATTGGAGAACCCAATTTGAAACCAAGCTACTAAGGACAATAAAATTAAACTAAAGACAAAAAAATAGCCTCTTACTCCACTCCACACTTTGCCTCACATACACTACAAACTAAAAATATGGTGAGAATAAACAACAATCAACCTGCATTAAATAGAAAATTTGAGCATGCAGAATTAATGACTCAAGAACTCCTTGCACAAGTGAATTGGTAACTTAACAGTTCAACTTTGAATCTGGGTCATTGATCTTAGAACAATTAAAATTTCATCTAAGGTGGCCATGAGCATTGCTTTTTGACCATTATCAACTTGCTCCTAGAAAACAGCAATGCTATCTCAAATGTTGCCATGTTCTTCTCTAACCTTGATTAATCATATGTGATCTGACAATTAGCATGTATCGCCAACCTAATCCATACCTTTTCATTTATATCATAAAAGTACATGAGACCAATCTACTTTCTTGAGATAAAATTTACTTATACGCTTCATCGCTTATCGTTGATCTTCCTCAAATTCTAGGGTAGAATCAATGATGAAAGTATTCATGTGATTATTTTTAGTCCATTGGAACATCCTATTTTAAAACTTCATCAATGGTTCCTCAGTCCTCTCACTACTTTCCTTTTTGCTTTATGCTAAATCCTCAGGATCTTGCCACATTGCATGTTCCATGTAGTAGTTATCACTTGTCATTGATTTACTTCATCCTCACCCAACTCCATCAATGATGCAAGTGTTTTATGTGATGAAATCTTAGCCCTAGATCTACGGCCCTTTCCCTAATCATGTTTGTTCCTCCATTGCACATTGCCAATTTACACTTTTCACTTAGGCTCCTATCAATAACGAGAGATGTAGTGGAAGCACTAGCTTTAGACACATACACAAGAGCATAAAAATCAATGGCATAAAAGGGATCATTCATCGGATCTCATCATATTAGCAAAAGAAACCTTTTTTAGAGAAAAACATCGCTCGTTGCTAATTTGGAACTTAAGTTCATAAATGAATTCGTGATGAGTGATAAAACATAAGGCCATCACTTAGATCACTAATTCTCCTCATATAGTTTGTGACCAATTAGTGATGAGAGGTTTTACAAAGTTTACAAAGTGCATAGCGGATCGCTAATCTAGAACTTAGCATTTAAAACATATCCACAATCGTGCAATATAAAGGAAATTACATCATATCGCTCATCATTGATCCAAGCTTATCATTTTATGACCATTTGCGATGAATGATAAGAACAAAAGGCCAGAAGCATCGCTCATCGCTATTACAAATTCGAAGGCTCAAAAGCCATTAGCGATGAGAAATTTCAAAGAAAATACCATTTCATCGCTTGTCACCAATTCAAGGTATGTACCTATGAAGAAATCAGCGATGAGTGATGTAGTTATGAGGGCCATTGGGAATTAAGTGGAAAATTTGAGCACATGCACTTAAGTTGTTCTAATGAGGGGGATCCCCTAGGATTATATTAGAATAATAGGCTCTAGATTTCTAAATCATGAAATGAAAAGGATGCAAAGGCCAAAAGATCCTTTATTTAACCTTATAAGACGAGAATTTCAAACCTAGGCGAGAGAGGTTGGTCACTTGACGACATTGATAGACATGAAATTTTTATGTGACCAGATACAGGCACCATGCGGTTAACAAAAAAATAGAATGTTACAAGCAACTAAAATGAATCAAAACCATAACCCCCATATAAGAACCCTATATCAAATGTAACAAAGGTTTTATATGAAAATAAAAGTCCTTAGGTTTCAAAATGAGCACTTCAAATTTTGCAAAATTTGAAAGTGTCATTACCATCTACCCTCTACCCTCTATCTCTCTCCTACTCCCTCTCTCTCTCACTCCCTCTATCTCTCTCCCCTCTACCCTTAACCCTAAACCCTAAACACTTAACCCTTAAACCCTCTACCCTCTACCCTTAATCCTCTACCCCTATCAATCACTCACTCCTATCTCTTTCCCCTCTACCCTTAACTCTCTACCCTTTACCCTCTACCCTTAACCCTAAACCCTTAAACCCTCTACCCTCTACCCTATACATTAAACTCACAACCCTTAATTCTCAACCCTCAACCCTTATACCCTAAACCCTCAACCCCTATACCCTCTACCCTATACATTGGACCCTCAACCTTAATCCTTCAACCATATACCCTCAAACCTATACTCTAAACCCTCAGCCCTCAACCCTAAACCCTCAACCCTAAAACTTTAAACCCTAAACCCTAAACCTTTCGATTTTGGATTTGACCGATGGATTTTAACTTCCGAGGGATTTTGACCCTGATACCTGACCATCCTGACCGACGATATTTAACTGAATTTTACCCTGATCTATCTTAATTTTCTGGCTTTTCGGATTTGCTTTTGATTTATTTTCGGATAGATTTTTAGACTGATCCTCGATGATTGTTCTCTCTTCCCTTTTTTCGACGATCTTTTCGATTCTCGATTGTTTTCCCGATTCTTTCGATCTTTCTTTGTCTTCCTTCAGACCTCGACCGATTTCGTCTTCGACTTTATTGAAAACTTTATCACATTTTCCGACCTTGACGACTTTTCCGATTTTATTTACTGACTTTGTCTTCCTTTACCTTTACCGGAAGTTCTTTACCCGGACGAGATCTTTGATGACTTCTTTCCTCGACTCGGGATGAGATCTTTTAATTTGTCCTTTTAATAATACATACATGTTGGGCATAATACATATGTACAATCCATACATATTAAAGCATACATGTGTACATATATGTACATGCCAATCTTACATACATACATACATATAGGCATGGCTATAAATACATACATTGATACATACATACATACATACATATATACATACATACATACATAAATGTACATACATACATGCATTGATACATACATACATACATATAGGCATACATACATACATACAAGCATGCATACATACATGACATACAAGCACACATACATACAAACATACAAATATATAAACATGCATTCAATAGACTAGCATTTAACACAAAGCAAGACATAGTGAAAGCACATTATAATGTGCTTGTATTATGTCTTGCTAGACATGTCTTGTACAAATGCAAAAACCATGTCAAAACTAGGAAATAAGGTGAGCACGTTATAATGCACTCGCATTATATATTTCTTCGGAAATCCCGAAGCCTTGGGCTTGATATTTTCCTTGAAATACTAGCCTAAAGGCTTAGAGGGCCTTCCCAATGTCCAACGATGTGTTTTTGCAAATTCTACAATATTTCACATATTCGAGTTCGTGCTCACCATCGGGATTGCACATGTTTCAATGTTAAACAAATCAACCACCTGGGTAATGTTAGGCTCTCTCTTAGTTGTCTAACAATGTAATTTTTTTCACTTTTTTACAATGTTAAGCCTTTGATCTATAATTTTTTTGTTTGTGTGTCTCTTTTTTGGAAAAAAACAAGTGTTTGGTGTTTTTTTCGTTATAAGTTAACCATTAGTCAAAATTTCAAATAAATTACATTTTTAGAAACTAGACTCCACTCTACACATATTAAAAAGAAAAAAATTCAATTAGTTTCCAAAATTTATAGGGGTAGCATGGCCAAAATTCTATTTTTCAGGAATTGTCTGCTTTGAAAATTAGTAAAAAACCAAATATTCATTAAAAATTTATCAAAAAAATCATGCATAAACTAAATAATGTTAGCTAATTTCTCACTGAAGTGATTTTAAAAATACTAAGAAAATTTCACCATGCTAGGTACCCACAAAAGTTGCTATGTTGTGTTTTTTTTACAAAAACAACACCAATTTCTATGGGCCCCTCTTTTGAATCCCTTAATCTCAACAATTTTCAAAATAAATTAGTAGTTTAGAAAGTAGACTCAGAGCACTACAATCCTTGTTTTTGTTGCATCTCAAAATTTTGAGTGTAACTATCCTCAATTTCACGTCCAAGGTCAGTATTTGCTTATTTCAAAAAAAAAAAAAAGTGGCCACTTAAGCCCCCTTTTTGACCCCCCATCTTTTTGCACTTACCCTCATCAATAAATATAAGAGCATATAAAGATCCATTAAGATAAGGGACTTGAAATTGTCCCATTAAGTCACTATGGATTAATTGTAAGATTTTGAAAGAAGATAAATTATGACTTTTGTTAAAGGGTAATGTATGTTGTTTACCTAGAAGGCACCCTTTACAATTTTCTAATTTGTTTTCAAGTTTTTGTAACCTAATTACTAGATTATGCTGTGACATTTCATTTAAAATCTTAATATTTAGGTGTCCTAATATTTCATGTCATAATTGTGTTTTATTTTTTATTTGAATAGATAAACAATTTTATTTTGAAGTATTATTAAAAATAAAGAGACCATCTTTTTGAATACCTTCTGCAACAATAGTTTTATTTTGATCTTTAATATACCATTTATCTTTTGTAAAAGAAATTTTAAAATTATATTTAGTAATTTGAGAACATGATAGCAAATTTTTCCTTAAATTTGGAACATATAATGCATCTCCAACAATTTTGTTAAAAATTCTGAATTTACCTATTCCTTTAGCTTTTATTATTGTATTATCTCCTAAATATATTTTTCACTACAAGGATAAATATCTATTAAAATATCATGCATTTTTGTCATATGGTTAGATGCTCCACTATCAAGGATCCATGCATATTGGTGATGTAGATAAGGAAATATAAATAATAGCATTGTTATTTTGATTTTGGTTTGAGTTTAATTTATAATTTCTATTTTTATGAAATTTACTTTTATAAAAAAAACAATTATTTTTTGTGTGACCTTTTCTACCACAATTTAAACATTTTGGAAAATTGGTTTTGTTAATTTTGTAAGAGTTTTTAGAATGGTTAAATGATTTGGAGAGGTTTTGATTATTGTTATTGATATTATTATTTTTGTGTTTTATATATGGTTTGTTATTCTTTTGTTGACTCAACACATATGTATCAAATTTTTGGTACCACATCCTAGGACTTTGTTTTACACCATACAAATATTTCTTCAATTTGCAAACCAATTTACTTTTACCTTTCACCATGTAGTGATCTAGTTGTGTCATATAAATATCCTCATCCAAGTCACCATGAAGGAAAGTAGTTTTCACATCCATTTGCTCAACCTCTAAATCATAAGCAACATCAATAGAAAGCAAAAATCTAATGAATGTCATTTTTGCAACTGGAGAAAATATCTCACCATAATCAAAACCCTAAACTTGAGAGTAACCTTTTGCAACCAACCTTGTTTTGTACCTCTCAATACCTCCATCTGAACCAATTTCTTTTTCTTGAATACCCATTTGCAATTAACAAGTTTTCTTCCTTCAAGAAATGGTACAAGCTTCCATGTATCTTTCTTTTTTAGATCTACCATTTCTTCATCCATATCAATCTTCCAAGATTCTACATCATTCATACCTAACGACTCTTCTCTTCTACTGATCTAGGTTCATCCATGTTAGTATTCAAAGAAAAAATACATCTCCAATCATCAAGTGAATACCTTTCAAGTGGTTTTCTATGCCTTTTAGACCTATGAATAAGCTAAGTTGGAGGTTCTTACTCCTCTTCTAAAGATTTAGAGTTAGATGAGCTCTCCTCAACTTTATGTCTATCCATGGGTCTTGATTCAACTTTCTCAAGTGTGGAAGGAAATTGAATCACATCTTTTTGTTTACTTTGTTCTAGCTACAATGTAATAGAAGAAGGCTTAGTTCCTCTAAAAATAACACTTCTACTATGTATTACCTTTTGTGCAATAAGACCTCAAAGCTTGTATCCTTTCACACCATAACTATATTCGATGAAGATACATTTCACAACCTTGTTATCCAACTTTGATCACTTATCCTTTGGCACATGTGCATATGCCTCATGACCAAAAATTCTAAGATGTTTGAATGAAGGCTTATGACCCGACCATGCCTCTATAGGTGTCTTATCAACAAGAGCTGATGTAGGAGACCTATTAATCAACTAACAAGCAATGTCAACATCTTTATCCCAAAACCTTTGTTCTAGGCCAACACCACTCAACATACTCCTAGACTTCTCCATTAGTGTCATGTTCATTCTTTCTACAACTTCATTCTGGTGTGAAGAATATAGATTTTTCTTTTGTCTACAAATACCATGATATTTACAAAATCTATCAAAATCATTAGAGAAAAATTCACCACACCATTATCAATCCTTAAACATTTTATTTTCTTTCTATTTTGCAACTCAACCATTGCTTTAAATTCTTTAAATCAACTAAAAAATTCATATTTACTCTTTAGAAAGTATACCCATGTCCTTCTGCTATAATCATCAATAAATGAAACATAATATGTGGATTTACCAATTAAAGGAACATCTACAAGACCAAACACATTAGAATGAATACAATCCAATAAAATACATTAGAATGAATAAGATCCAATACACCACAAGATTTATGACAGCTCGAGTAAAAATGAACATGGTTTTTTTTTCCATAAATGCAATGCTCACATAAATCAAATTCAAGATTACAATCAGATAGACCTTCAACAACATTTTTATTTTTCAAGTTCCTTAGACCCTTTTCTCCAATGTGGCCAAGTCTCTAGTTCCATAACATAGTTTTCTCTACATTTAGCTTTGATTAAGAGGAAAGAGAATCATTGGGTACCCAAAATCCATCACCATCTATTGAAGATGAAACCCTCACTTTTTCCATAGGCTTTCTTTTCATAAAATTACTATTACACTCAATAGTGCATGCATCAAGCTTATACAATGTGCCATATCTAACACCTCTAGCAATCACCATATCACCTCTGACCATCTTGTGTCCTGCATCAGAAAATACTACCTACATACCTGCATCTATTAGTTTGCTCACAAATAAAAAATTTCATGCTAAACTAGGGAATATGCAACACACCATTAATCATTTTTATTCTACCATAGTGAAACCTAATTTTAACGTTACCATGACCAACAATGTCTAAATGAGAATCATCACCCAAGTACACCTTACCTCCATCAAATTCTTCATATTCAAAAAAAAATCTCTATTAAATAGCATATGGAAAGATGCACCTGAGTCAATTAACCATTCATCATTACCTATACTAGTTGTCAAAGCTACAATGAAGATAAAGTGCTATCTTCTAGCTGATTATGAGTCAAAGTCAAATTCATGCATATTTTGCTCTTCTTTGAATCCTTACAAACAAGGCACCAAAGTTCAACCGATAACGGGCTTTCAGAGACTTTGAGTCCCACCACTTGGGACTTGTATTTTCACGCTTCTCATGCACATCTAAGCTTGCCAGTGCTGTGATTTCAAGGGGCACCATGGGAATGAGTGGATGCTTATAGAGAAGAAGGACATGCTGGTGCTGGCCTGTGTGCTCTATATTTTTGTAGGGAATCCTATGGAATTTGGAAAAGCAAACACAAGGAAGCAGGTCTAAGAATTTCTCTTCCTCATCCATTTTGTTCTATTCTTTATCTGTATCAGATGCTTCCAGATTATCTATAATTCCTCCACCTCTTCCATTCTCCAAGGAATGCGATTTCTTCTCGAAAATCTTGTTCACTAGGGTTTCAAAACGATACGTAATCTCTCAGAAGCTGCTACTTGGTTTTATACTATCATATAATTTGACATTTAATAATGGAGAAATTTGAAATATTTGGATAAATAGAATTATCATTTTATTATAGATTTGATAAAATGAAATAACAAATTGAAAATGAATATCTTGTAAATTTTGTGATTTAAGAAAATTATTTCATGATAATATTGGTTAAAGGTTACTGATAAGTGGGCAAGTGTAAGAATGTGTGTGTAGGAGCAGGGTGAAGGATGAGAACTAGATTGAGGTAGGAATACTTGGCCAGATGACAATGGTAAGCAAGAGCAAAATCCAGAATCTCGCACACCACAGTAGATCATGACATCTGCATTGCTTGCAATTGTTTGAAATCATTTTATATTGTGTGGAATCATAATTAGTGAATAAGTAATCTCATGAAAGAAACAAATTTAGTGCATTATTGACTCTATCTATCTCAATTTCGGTGATAGATGATAATGAAAATGCATTTTATGGTATATAAATTCTTTACCAAGAAAAAAATAAATGTCATGTTTTTCAATCTGAATGGAGTATGGATGAGAAATAGAAATGCCAAGGGAATGCCTGCCGTCCCTTGCATATATAAATAAATGGGGCCCTCAGGCCAAATAATATGGCTTATATATGTGGGAAAGAAAAAAACATGCATGTATATATATCTGTAGGCTCCTGCACAATGTGTTTCATAATAAAGGAGATTACTTAGCTTTAATAAATAAAGAGTAAAGACCAATCCCTCTCTATGTAAAGTAATAGATCAACAATACAGAAATGAGTTGGGTGGCTGAAATGAAAATGGAGGCAGTGAATTAAGAATGAGACTATAAATAAATGTACATAAACATACATATATGTGTGTGTGTATGGTAGAAAAACCATACATGTATATATATGTATACAAAATTGCCTATAGAATCTATTTCGTGGAAATTAATAAGGAATTCATAACCCCCAATAATGAGAGAAGTAAAGGCCAATCCCTCTATGTGGAAAGTAATAGTCAAAAACTAGAAATAGAGGGATTAGGTGGTGAAGTAATGAAAATGGAGGCAATTAATTAAGACAACTATCTCTCCAAAATTAGCAGGGGATCCTTCGTGGTTAGGGAATCGAAGAAATCTAGTAAAAGCAAGGAAAAATGAAGGAAAAAGTAGAAAGAGAAGAAGAAGGAGAATGATGGATTTGGAGGAGTTGTTTCTTTTCTAGTGAAAGAAAAATAATTCAAGCATGTAACGTTGGTTCAAATTGTTTCCTCTTACTTTGAATGAGTTTATTTCTTTTTAAAATTTTAGAAAAAATCTCTATATTTTTGTATGCCTTATGGTGCATTTGTGTTTATGGGTTATCATGTTTTCCCTGTCAATCAATTATGTCAATCCATGTGAATTTTTTGGGCGTCGATCCACCTTAAAGGCTCTATAATCTTGCTAGACCATTTATAGGAAGTTAGGTTTCATACCCAAGACAAGATTATCACCCGTATAATATCCTATATTCATGGTCGTGGCCAATCGATTGACAATTGTTTATTTGTTTTATTATTATTGGCTTGTATTTTTACTAATGCCCTGTAGGCAACCAACCAAGTGGAATATATTTCTTTATATCTCCTTTTCATGTCATACTCATAGCATGTCAAAGCCATCTAATGTTGTGTTAAGGCGGCAATGCATGCCCTACTAAACGCATGGGCTGAGCAGTGTACATATCGCTTTTATATCTTATAAATATCACCATACATTGTAAAGTGGTAGGTGGATTCTAATAATAACATGTTTGATGCATTTAAACCTTTTGTTACCGATGACGGGCCTTCTCAAGCCGTGGGTGTTGAAAAATTTTGATTTGATGAGCATGGGTATATATATACATACATTAAGGTAAGAGGTTTGAGTGCACTAGAAAATGTGAACAAGCTTTCCAACTCCTAAAGGAGAAACCCATAGCAACACCAATGTTAATTATTCCAGATCCCAATGGCCAATTCTCAGTCATCACAAATGCTTTAGAAGAAAGAGTAGGAGTAGTGTTAATGCAAGAGGGGAAAGTGGTGGTGTATGAGTCTAGAAAGTTGAAGCAACATAAAGTAAATTACGCACCACATGATCTAGAGTTAGCAGCTATAGTGGATGCCTTACAGATGTAGAGGCTCTACCTTTTGGGAAAGCCATTTGAACTCAAAACAAATCATTTTGGATTAAGGTATATTTTCACTCAATCAACCTCAATGCTAGGTAGAAAAGATGGCTAGAATTGCTTAGTAAGCATGACTTTGGAATTGAGTATATAAAAGGAAAGGAAAATTAGGTGGCATATGCTCTTATTAGAAGAAGACATTAGGTGGCCATGACCTCTATGAGATCCAACCTGAGGCAGCAGGTGATACAACACTTGTGAGGAGACAAGCATTATTAGAGGGTGAAAAAGGCATTAGAAGAGAATCCATCTTGAACCATCAATTCGATGG
>VDFB02236202.1:0-12165 GCA_007258455.2 Sequoia sempervirens
TTTGACATTTGCATCTAACAAGGTTGCCCCCAGTATTGAGGAGGTACCACTGACATCGTTCGATTTGTTGTCTGAGGAATAGCCAAGACCTTGATGTCTGTAATTTTCCTAAAGTTGTACTAGTTCTAGAATGCCTTGCTCGTGTATTCCTAGTCCTTTGCCATGATATTTCATGCTTTTGAAAGATTCTATTTGTGATGGGGTATTTGTTGCTTTGAAAGCAAGATGCTAACCCATCATGATGTCTATGGACACTGTCACTCATAATATTTTCGTCTGCAAGAAAGCCTGCTCTGACAAAGATAGATGACCCTAGTTGATAAAGTGTCTTAGCTTCATTTTCATGTTGGACATATTCCTGACTGATGTCTTTGGTCTGATCATGTGACATGTCAAGTTCAAATAATTCTGTTGGTGCTTCCAAGGCAATGTCGAAGCCATCATTATGGTCAGTGTCATAGAGTCCAGTAAATTCAACTATAGCTTGATTATTTTCAAATATGTCCATATTGGAATACTCTTGTGCTTGAGGAATATCGTCTATGTGTCCCATGGAGGCAAGTGTCTCATTTTGGAAACTGTCAATAGTCGAGGCCTGTATAGGATTGAAAAGTATTTGATCATAAATGGTGTAAAGGTCGAGTGGATCGTTTTGGACTTCTTGGTCAACAATAGGGTCTTGGTCAAAAATGAGGTTGTCATGGATTTGGACTTCTTGGTCAATGGTAGGGTCTTGTTCAAAGATGGGGTTGTCATGGATAGGTGTGTTTTGGATGTCATGATTGTCTTGAGGGACTCTTTGAATGGAGTTTAAGATAGGGTCATGGGATGGACTACCTTGTTCTTGACATGAGGGTGACATTATAAGGTTATGCTTTGGGATTTCATTTTGACATGTATCCTCAAGTTTATTAAATGGGATTTGACTTTGGACTATGATAGAATTTTCATGACTAGATGTGGCTTGTGAGGGGGTGACTTGAAAAGGATTAATGACCAAAGGACTAGGATAGGATGTGGGAACTTGGACTGGACTAGTATGTGAAGGACTAGGATATGACATGGGATCTTGGACTGAATATGTCATGGAGTCTTGGACTGGATTAATTATTGAAGGAGAAGGATATGACATGGAGACTTCAACTGGATTGGTGTGGTATGATGTGGGGACTTGACATGAGTTGGTAGATAGTTGATAAGGGATGTAGGCTTGGACAGGATTGATAGGTGAAGGGTTAGAATATGATGTGGAGGTTTGGAATGGACTAGTGGACAGTTGGCTTCCCTTGTCAAGGTTAGGATAAGGGTGATAAGTGGACGTTTGTTGCGAATTAATGGCAAGATTTGTGTCAAATGACTGTTGATGGTGAGGGTAGACAGATGGAGGTGGCATAGTATTTATGTCAAAGCCTTGTGGTAACTTAGCCCCTTCATCCAAAAGCATGGCTAGATACCTTTGAGGGTCACGTAAGACTATTTTTTTTGCAAAGGAGAATATATCAGGATTTTGCTTTGCAGCTTCTATGTCTTTGAAATATACTCGTCCATTTTGGTCTCTTTCTATGAATGGCTCAAAAATGTTTTGTGATGAAGATGGCATGTTCATGGAAGATTGCATGTTCATGTTGTGAAATGGGTTAGAAAAAGTCCAATGTTTGTTCATGTTGTAAGTGTTATTCTCAATGTTGGGATAATAATCTTGTCCAAAGTTTGCCATTTGTAGTTGTTGTCTTTGAAGCCTAGTCTCAACTATAAAAGGGATTTTCTCAAATGAGAATGATGAGAATGACAACTAAATGCAAGGATGACACTAGCCTATGTTTTTTGGATTTTTTTGGATAAAGGATGACAATGCAAGACTATGTTTTTGGATTTTTGACAATAAGGGATGCAATATGACAATGTTGTCTAAAGAAAATGACTAATGCCAAAGGACAATGAAGACTAAGATGACAAGTTATGCCACTAATTTTTTTGTATTTTTGGAATAAATGATGACAATGCAAGATAATGATGACGTTTTCTGAAGAAAATGATTAATGCAAAATGACAAGGTTGTCAAGGCCAATATGAGGACTAAGATGATGATGTTTGACTAAGGACTTAATGTTATAAATGCCATGTTTAGGTTCAAAATGATGACTAAGATGAACAATGCAAAGTCTAAGTTCAAAATGGGGACTGAGATTTTTTTTTTTTTTTATGTTTTTCTCAAAAGTTTGATTTGTCCAATGTCAATTGTTTGTGTCCAAATTTGTGCATTTTGTGTATATTGTTTGAAAATCTAGAAAACACTTGACAAGCACGATGTTTTGGTGTAAGCAAGCACAAATGAAACAAGTACAATCTTAAAAGGCCAAAAGGTCAAGGGTTTGTATACTTGGTATAGCCCACCAATATACCCCGGGTTGGTGATAAACACCTTTCCTTCTTGAGAGCGGATAGCTTAGAATTTTGGTGGCATTGGCTCCCCTCCACGGCTCATTAACGTCATTCGAGCACACCAAATTCAGATTCTTTGGGTAATGACATCCCAAGAATTGCTATCTCTACTCAAGGGGATTAGTAGTGAGTGTCTTCGGGCATGATACTGTACCCTGCACTATACCAAGCAACGGCCAATAGAACGGTTGGACACTAAGACAAGAGGTTTTTAATTCAGGCATTTCGTTCGTGGGGCGTGATCCATGCGGCGAGAGTCCCCTTTCGGATCCATCTCGTCAGAACCACGCTCGTGATTCTTGGGCTTTCCCTAAGAACCCACTTTTATATACCGGCTGGAAGTCCCTCGGTGTCAGGGTGCTACCAGTCTGAGTCGTCCTGGGGTGAGTACTTTTTCCCACCAGAACAGGCCCAAGTTCTAGAGTTAGTAACCATTTCTCTTACACCCAAGATCACTCGAAAGCGCGAGGGGAGAGGATACTCCGATATACTAAATCGTGAAGGGTAAAAATAGATAAAATGGGTCTAGTTTTTTGATCACCGAGTTTTCACAAGGTGAGAGCATAATCACCTACCATTTGTTCAAACACAATCAAACAAAGAAAGCATAGGTTCATTTTAATTGCACCAAATAAAATGTGAGTTACACTACTAAAAATGCAAACACATTGTTTTGTTGTTTGGCCTTTAAAAATCGAACCTACAAGACAATCTGTTAGTAGTTTTTAATGTTTGTCTTCAACCCACAAATAGTAACCGCCAACAAGCTACCAATCTTAATTAGTAACAAAAAAAATAGAAAATAAACCTTGATTGACAGCAGCAACTTAAAATGGCGATAACTTGCTCAAAACTTAACAAAATTTTAAGTGATAGATATCTATGGAAAGCTAAATGATAGACCTTCAAAACCCAGAAACTATTCTCCACGATTCTGCACCCAAAAAACATTATAGACAAAAAGAAACTCGGGTTTTAAAAGCTAAATTTAAAAAACAGCGAACAGTAAAATAGGCATAACTTTCTCAAATCTTAATGAAATTTCAAACCATTTGTAGTTCTGCAAAGCTAAGACCGAGATCTACAAAACCTAGAAAATGTTTGAAAATCTTTATTCACCCATTTTCTGTGTTCAAATGAAGGTGACGAGATTTTTGTATGACTTCTTAGTTTGTACACGGTGAAATAAACAAGAACACCGCGAATTTTTTCTACAAAATGTCGGGTTCTGAAATGTAATCAAAGGAAAAATAGATTTGTTAAATGTGTTAGCACAAATAACATTAAAATCCTATGATTTAACGAAGTACAAATGAAAACGAAAGGAAGTGTATCACCAAGTGTCTCCATCTTCCATGATTGACCTTCGTTACACCTTCTTGCTTGCTGGATAATGCTGCCCTCAGATTTGTCTTCTTGAGCAATCTAAATGTCTAAGCCCTACAACAAGATTCAAAGGATTTGATATGCCTATGACTATTGCCAATGTCTAAAAGCCAATGCCTATGCCTAGAATAAATGCCAATATTAATCAAATGCCTATGACAATGAATAAGTGAGAGTAAATAAATGCCTATAGTAATTACGTAAAATGTCAAGATATGAAAAATGAGAAGGAAAGGGCATTTTATAGAAAGGGCCATTTCGAATGACCCAGACGAATAAATTAATGAAGAACCTAAAATGAAGCGATCCAGTTAAACACGAGAATCCTAAAAGGTGGGTTAAAGGTAAAATCCTTAATCGAGCCCAGTTTGGAATAAAGAAATAGATCGTGATTGGAGAATCGTGAACAAATTAATTTAGAAAATAAAAGATTTTGAAAAAATCAAGAAGATAAAGATTACTTTGATTTGCAAGATTCAAAAAAATCAAAGAGATAAGATCGCCTGATTTGCAAGATTCCAAAAATCAAAGAGATAAGATTCGGACTGAAGATAAGATTTGAAAAATCAAGAATCTTCCCGATTACTTGATTTTTGGAAGATTAATTACTAATTTGAATTAAAATAATTCAAATTATGGATTTCGAGAGATAATAAATAATCTTTTTCAGATTATTTATCAAAAAGGACTGACAGTTAGGATTGACATGATATTTTAAATAATTTAATTTATTTAAAATGAGAAGAATATGAAATTAGCAATTAAATAATTAAATTTAATTATTTAATTCTTGAATAAGATTAATTAATTAAATAAATTAATCAATTTATTTAGTGGGCCC
Source organism: Sequoia sempervirens (assembly GCA_007258455.2). Classification (NCBI taxonomy): domain Eukaryota; kingdom Viridiplantae; phylum Streptophyta; class Pinopsida; order Cupressales; family Cupressaceae; genus Sequoia; species Sequoia sempervirens. The sequence goes on from VDFB02236202.1 coordinate 4,670, forward strand.
GATTAGTAGTATTATTAAATAAATAAATAAAATTTATTTATTTAATAATCAGAATAATTAAATGCGAAGGAAATTAAATAAATTAGAAATATATTTAATTAAAGAAAAGGAACTAGACAATTAGTGACATATTTAATAAATAAATTAAAATTTATTTATTTAATAATCATGAAAGAATCAAAAGGACATGTTAAATTAAATAATTATGAATTATTTAATCAATAGTCGAATGTGGACCAAGGATGTAATTAAATGTCATAATTATGCTAGGGCGAAAGTGGTAAAATGAAGCTTAGAGAATAAATTATTTTAGGTGTCTACACATAGCAAATAAAATACTATTACATCTAACATTTTACGAGTGTTGCAATGCTCCTCAAATGTTTGATACAATTACACTAGAAAATTTGGTGAAAGTTTTCAAAGAAGAGGACCTGACACACCTCTGTGCCTTAAAACACCTTAAAATATCAATTACCAGCCAAGGAGACATATAGTTACATACATTCATTACAATAATTATCTCTTTGCAACTTAGAGAGAATCTTCAATGGTGAATACCATTACAATATTTGAAACCCTAAATTTTTAGCTAGCATTGCAATAGCTTGAAGACTTAAGAAACTGACAACTAATATCAATGAAAAATGGAAACTTAAACAACTCTTGCAAGCCGTAGAAAAATTCCAAGTAGATCAGCTACATGAGTCACTCATTGCATGATTGGTACTTAGTAATGAACATTTATGTAGAAATAGGGCCAAATTTCCCCATAAATGTGGCCCAAATCACACTCAGGAACAATTGCAAGGATCCATGAGTACTAGAAATGTCATTCATGAATGCAAATGTGTCATGAAACTTGCCCACCAATGCAACACATTATAAAATGGGTGATTTGCTTTAAGAATATGAGTGAAGCAATGGTGATGCCATTAATTTCATTTGGTGCTCATTTTTTCATCAAACATATCAATGCCCAAAATATCTCGTATGTACATGTCAAAATCCACATGCAGTTAACCATACACTATTATAAATTTAATTGGTAGTTGGATCAGTTCAAATTTCATTAATGGAATTTGAAGGAGCAGTTGTGGGAGTGGTGGGAATAATCTTGAATGGTTTGCAAGAAAACACCTAAACGAACGAAAAACCCACCCAACTTAGGGTTTTAGACATTAGCAACATTAACACATGTATAGGCACATGAAGGGTCAAGACGAATAATGATGGTATAATAACTCATTGAAACCCACAAGATATATCTCATATCAGTTATATGCAAGGGAAAAAATGAAACCTAGGTGGACTAGGGGAAAGGAATCAAACAAAACAAGGGGGAAAAGTAGGGTTTAGTCCCAATAGGTTTTATTTTGTTGGGAGGTTGTACATTCCTTGATAAGCTTGAGAACATATTCTTTGAGGCCCTTTTGGGAGAATTTCTCTCTCAATTTCATATATGTTTGAACTTTGTGTGACCAACCATAGGCACACGATGCAAAGTCCTTAGATCTTTCTCTCTCTTCTTGGACTCAAGCACAAGGAAAATTCAATCCTTATATAGGATAAGACCATTTCCTACTATGTACTTGTCATCCTTAAACACTTCCATCTAGTATATCAATAGCTAGAGGGATCTTAGCATATTCTACCATGATAGAGGCCTTTCAATTAACAAGAAGAATAGAAATGGAGCAAAAATAGGCATATGAGAGAGCATCAACAATTGCAATTTTTTAACCTTTCACATATTCTATGTCAAAATCATAAGCTTGAAAGCTTACTCAATTTTGTTGCTGATTGTTCAAATCACCTTGGCAAAGAAAGGATTTTAGATTGATATGGTCTATCCTTACCACCATGCATAATAGAATATGTTCTTTTTGAAGTTGTCACCTTTTTTCTTGCAAATGTTATAGCATGACTCATTTGCATTAGCACAACTCCAATCCTTCACTTGAAGCATTAGAATTTACCACAAATGGTTGTGAGAAATTGGGAATACCAATTATTAGCATGAGCTAATTACTTTCTTAAGCTTCTCATAAGCTTTCTTGAGCTTTTTCACTCCATAAGAAGGCTTCCTTCTCATCTTTATTTTATCAAATATAATTGTCAGTGCTTTAGATACCAAAATTTTTGATTTAGGGCTGCCTATGTTTTTGTTGGGTGAAAGCTCTTTTTCTTTTTTTCCTATTAGGTATTTATGGTACATTATTTTCTCTTCTAATCATTTTATGGTTGTGATAAATTGGGAATACCAAGTATTAGCATGAGCTAATTACTTTCTTAAGCTTCTCATAAGCTTTCTTGAGCTTTGTCACTAGGCTTCCTTCTCATCTTTATTTTATCAAATATAATTGTCAATGCTTTAGATACCAAAATTTTGGCTTTAGGGATGCCTTTGTGTTTTTGTTGGGTGAAATCTCTTTTTATTTTTTCATGTTAGGGATTTATGGTACATTATTTTCTCTTCTAATCATTTTATACCATTTATTGCTTTCTTTTAGATATAGCTGCTGCAACTGTTCTTTCAGGAAATAGAAACTTTGAAGGGTGTGTTCATCCATTTACTCATGAAAATTACCACTTCTGCTTATATTTATGTTGGATTAGATTGATGGTATTTTATTTATTAGAGTTGATACCTTGATCACTTTTGTTTTAATAGCAAGGATATATGCTTTTAAGATGTTATGTTCATGATAGATATTTAACAAATGCAAGCAATTTTAACTAATAATGACCCATGCAAGTCATTATCTTGAAGTAAGTCATTAATATTTCTAGGATATGAACATGGTAGAAAATCTAAAATCTCCTTAATGCTTTGGTACTTTAGTATAGACCCATGAAATTATGTCAAATTTAAGGTTATTGTTTACACTAACCATGGATGCACTTTCTTTGCTTACATTTAGATTGGTTTTATTGATTGTAGCATTGAGGGACTCTTTTTTTCCTTGTGTAGGAAAGGAACGAGTATCATAAGTGCTTCTGGAGGTAAGGGATGGGATGGTGGAGGTGGTGGCAGAGTTTCCACAAAGAGCTACAGTAGGCAAGAGAGTTTGAATATCTTTGTGCATGGTTAGTTTCTTGTCCTTTTCTATTTGCAACGAAAAAAAATTGTTACTTCAGAAAAAACAATTGATTTATTCTAATTGAAAATACTAACTTTGAGTCTTTTGGTTAAACATAAACTCATGCATCATAGATTATTGGCTATTATTTTCTAGGTTATCGTATGGGTGTATTTTCTTTTGTATCAAGTTACCTTTGGAATAATAAATAAAGTATATATGTGGGTTTAAGAGTCTTTTACAAGCTAGATACATGGAACTTCTATATGATAGGCATCTTTGTACGTGAAGTGTAGTCTGTCTTTTTCCATTCACTGAAAGGGTTTTATATGAGACTTTCAAACTTAGTTTCTTGCAACACATCTAAACCCAGAGAATTCTAAAAAGAACAAGTTTGATCCACTTGTGTGCATAATGGCATATATGATTCACAATCCAAGTCATCTCTTTTAGTTATTAGTTTTTAGATTCCCTAAAAACTATTTCCTTTCCAAATTTTATAGGGAAAAAGTTACCTTGAGGGAAGTGGTATTTTTTTTTTATTGAGGGGGATTTTAATGATATTTAGTTAAGCGCATAATAACTCACCAACCTGTAAAAAAATGATAGAAGAAATATGATAACCTCAGTATACAAAATACTCTAAATGATCTTATGTACATGTTTTTAATTTGACAAAAAAAGTTCTATAATTAATACTTAGTTTTTATTCTATAATTCTCAACTTTTTAATCTCTTATACACATTCTTAATCCTTCATTTTTATTTTTGAATGGTATGCATCTAGTAGAATGTGAATAAATAGGTAATGATCAAATCACAAATATATTCATTAACTTAATTATTGAACCTACCTCTTGCAATCTTCATTTTCAGTAGCCACATTTGCAATAAATTGAATTCAAGCGGCACACAATCTTTTTGTAAGCTGATTTGATAGTTTGGGAACACAAATATAAACACAAGTTGTTTGTGCACTCTATAGAACAAAATTTTAACTTGATTCTATTATTAAGAGAATATATTTTAGTGATATAAATGAGTAGCTTGCTGAAATTAACAAACATGTGGGATTCCAAAAATTCTACGTGTTTCTTGTCCTAAGCCATCATGAATAGCTTTTCTTGAAGTGTTCTTGTTTAGTATTTACGTAACTTGTTGTTGTTAGCATATGAGGTTTTTTTTACTTTATGATTCTATGGGGATTCTAACTTGGTTCACATGCTTTTTGTTTTGGACTAGTTGGACAGAGTCGAGGTTGTATAGAAAATGCAGGTGCTAACTGTAGTTGAATGTCTTCAGCATCCTTTCTTGCAGGTTCTTTTATTTTTATTATTTTTTTCAGTACTATGCAGTTCTATATTTTTCTTGTTCTTATTTTATGACTACATGATAAATGAAAGTCCCTGGGACATCCTACATGGTGAGCAAATTATGTTATGCAAAAACATGATAGATTTATGAAATACGAGTCTAATCAATATTTCTACCATCTGATCAAAATAGATTGTGGAGAATCTAACAAACATTTTAAATTTTTGTGCAGGAACATCAAAGAAGATTAAATTAGACTAGGATACTCATCTAAAGATAGCCTATGGTGCTACAAAAGGATTAGCATATTTTCATCGTGATTGTAACCAATGCATTGTTCATAGGGATGTAAAGATATCTAACATTCTTTTAGATGACAACTTCGAAGCACATTTGTCAGAATTTGGCATTTCCAAGTGCATTTCCTCAGCCAAAACTCACACCTCCACCTATGTTATGGGTACTATTGGTTATATTGACCCTAAATATGCAAGAACCTCAAGGATTAATGAGAAATCTGATGTTTACAAGTATGGTATTATTCTTCTGGAGTTGCTGACAGGCAGAAAAGTTATTGACAACAACTCAAATTTACTTTAGTTGGTAGGATTTGTGATTGGTGATAAATAAACCAGCAAGATATGAAGATGAAGAGGTAAATGATCAAATTTTTTAAGGGATAGTTCAATGGTAAGAGAAACAATGAAGTAACAGTTAACATGGTCATAAGATGATAGTAATCAGAATGAGGGTAGCCTACAGATGATTGGAGCTTTATCACAATCATAGAATGAAAGTTCCTTTGCAAAAATGTATCATGTACTTATGCATTACAAGGGTAAGGGACTGCATGTTATGATATAAAAGAACAATCATGCACAAATGACAGTTAGAGGATCAACAAGCATTATAAGGGTAAGAGACTGTAGGTTATGATATAAAAGAATAGTCATGTTCCTATTCTTTTGTAAGTTGTTGAACAACATAAAGGCAAGGTTTTGGAGTAGATTTTAGCTAATTTTTTTCACTTTCAACAATGTATTGTAATATTTCAAGTTCTTTCATGTTGGGACAACAAATTGTAACTCTATTTTCAAGCTTACATAGTTGTATGTAACATCTTTTTGATTAATAAAATAAGCTATTTTTACCTCCTCATTGTTGTTTTATTGTGCAAGTCTTTTAGATAGTTGATAAATAATCTTTTTGATTAATAAAATAAACGATCAAATGAAAAAAATTAAAATGCATTAAATATACTACTAAATCAATGACTAAATAACTAAATTAATGATTAAATATATGACTAAATGACTAAATTAATGACTAAATATATGATTAAATTAATAACAAAATATATGACTAAAGTAATGACTAAATACATGACTAAATTAATGACTAAATATATGACTAAATAAATTACTACCATGACTAAATAAATGACCAGTTAACAACAATCTGACTAAATTAATGACTAAATAAATCACTTCCATGACTAAATAAATGACCAGTTAACAACAATCAATGACTAAATTAATAACTAAATCAATGATTAAATCAATGACCAAATCAATGACTAAATAAATGACTAAAATAGTTTAGTCATAAATTTGGTCATGTTATAAATGACCGGAAATAAACTACTAATGGTCACGTGACCATAATTAGTCATTTATATACAGTTTTTAGTAGTTTATTTAGTCATATATTGTTGTTTTTGTACTAGTGATCATCTGATCTAATTATCCCTATTTAATTAAATAATCAATTTTATTTTATTAAATCTCTAAAGTCTATCCATTAAATTAAATAAATTAAAACCTTATTTGATTTAATCTAACACCATCTCTTTTAATTAAATAAATCAAAATCCTTATTTAATTATTGTCTTATCATATTCCTCTCTTAGTTGATTTAAATAAATCCATAAATTTGAGTCAAATAGGTCACATCATCTAAATCTCTCATTAAATTAATTAACCCCTAATTAATTTAATCTCTTATCATGTCCCATCCTCTAGATTTTGCAAGTTGCACATGAAAATAGATTTACTTCATTTATTAAATCTCTATTTTCCTCACAAGGCATCTTTTAGAATATTCCCTCAAATTTGAATTCAAAAATTCCAAGTCAACATGTACATCCAACAAGACAATAAATTCAGCTTACATGTCCTTTGCCTTGAGCCAAGTGGAATTTATTGGATTTTCCCTTCCCTCTTACAAGTCATTTCAACAAATTTGAAATTCAAAAATATGCATTGAGTGGCACATTTCTCAAATCTTGCACATCCTCCATCCATTCATAGATTGACAAGTGGCATCATGCCATTGGGTGAATGTTAGTCCCACATTGCTCAAATTTGGACATTCATCCATCTTGGAATTCTATAAATAGACTGCTCATATCCTCATTTCATCATCCACAAATTATGCAAAGTTACCATGCTCAAATATCTATCAAATTTCATCCATTTCCATTGAGTTCTTAGCTAGTTTTTTGCAGATTTTTGGCTTGGAACTCTCATTCTTCATCAACAAAGTGGATCAATCACCATCAACATATCAATCTTGCATCTTAGGAATTGGGAAAGGGCCAATTTTCACATCAAATTGGCACCAATTCCCCCATGGGATCATGTGTTTGCTATTCTAATTAGGATTGAATCCATATTTTCTAGTTTCATTTTTTTTTTCATTGTTTTCTTTCTTAATTTGAACTTTGTAAATGGATTTCATGGGGAATCCTTGTTCATGCTTGCAAATGACTAACTAATGTGTTTATTGATTGTGTTTTGTAGGTATTAGGATTGGGGTTCACACAAATAGAATAACTTGAAATTCAAGATGCTCTTATAATGTCTACATCATAGGTGCTCATGATGAGGTTAACTTCAAATGAATAACTTGAAATTCCCTCACCAAGCTTTGCACACACTTTTATAATGGCTTAAAATGATAATTGAGATTTGTCAAGATTATCAAAATAAGGATGTTGCATTGCTTTTCTAGTTGACATTCTCTTGGATGGCTCATAAATCTGCATTTTCTACAAGGGGACACCAATCAATTTTTAGTAGGTTACTTACAAATAGGAAA
>VDFB02236204.1:0-10642 GCA_007258455.2 Sequoia sempervirens
GGATAAAATTCTTTGAGGATGACATGCTTAATTTTGTGTGTTACTTCTAACTAGGCCAACCTAATTGAAGTTACACTTGATGTGGATAGATAGGAGATCAACACTGAAAGTTGAGAGAGAGTGTGGAAAAGTGTGTGATATGTGAATGTGGTGAATGATGTAGCAGAGTAGATTATACACAATATATGACATGTATGGTGGCTCACCTACATGTGTGCAATGTAGTATTGAGTAGATTGTGAATAGAGCAGAGTATTGATTCAGATGAGTGTGAAAATCATTTTGTACTTGATTGGTGTTGTTACATGGAGCCTAATCAGATTCAGAGGTTAAATTTTTCCCAATTCCCTTGGGTCTAATTTGCCTGGAATTATTCAATGGGGGCTTGGGGTAGCACTCCCCAAGATGAGGCCCGGCGGCAGTAATCTCCATTTAGCCTCTGGCAGCACCCCCAAAACCCTCAAACCATCTATTATTTTATAAAGGCGTCAGGAGTTATTTTTCTATTGGCCGACATTAAAAAAAAAAGAAAAAAACCCTATTTTGTAACGGACATAAGTCTTGATAAAAAAGGCTAAGGGTTAAGGTTTCCGTTGATATTGTATTGTAGCATTTATAGTGGTATTGAGTTACAAGGATTTTTGGTTGTGATCAGTTCGATTTGCTGGATAATAATATTGGACTCTCTGTTGGTGGATGTAGCCTGAGTTTGGGTGAACCATGTTAAAAATTGTCTCTCGCTGTTATTATTTTTGTTTTTGATTCCTCTGTTTAATATTTATTTGCATTTAATTGATATTTTCTACATGCAATTCCTAACAAGTGGTATCAGAGCGGGTTGTGTTCGATTATCGTCTGCAGGAAGGTCTCACGGTTGAGTGGGAGTCTCATGGTTAAGTGGGAGCAATGGCAGATGAGGGTAAATTGAAGGTAGATAAATTCAATGGGTAGAACTATCAGCTATGGAAGATGCAGATGGAAGATTATCTCTATCAGAAGGATTTTTGGAGGCCATTGGAAGGAATAGCCAAGAAACTGACAACAATGATTGATGAGGATTGGATTCTTCTGGACAAAAAGGAATTGGGAACCATTCGGTTGTGTCTGGTACCATTTGTGGTGTTCATTATAACATAAGCGAAGACAATATATGAACTGATGAAAGCTTTGGCTAAATTGTATGAAAAATCCTCATCCTCAAATAAGGTATTTCTCATGAAGCATTTGTTTAATCTGAAAATGATTGAAGGTGGATTTGTGACAGATCATTTAAATGAGTTTAATATGATTACCAGTCAATTGAATTTTGTAAATGTAAAATTCGATGAAGAAGTTAGAGCTCTCTTGATATTATGTTCTTTGCTTGAAAGCTGGAATAGTTTGGTAATGACGGTTAGTAACTCTGTTTCTAGTTTAAATACCCTAAAATTTGATGATGTTGTTGGTGTTATTCTAAGTGAGGAAATTCATAGGAAAAGTTCAGGTGGATCCATATTAGGTAGTGTTTTGAATGCAAAAAGAAAGGTCAGATGAAAGGAGAGAGGAAAAAGTTTTGGAGGTCATCAAAAGTCACAAGGAAAATCAAAGGACAAGAGGTCCCAATCTAGAGGACAAAAGGATTGCTGGTACTGTGGGAAACCAGGGCATCTGAAGAAAGATTGTTAGTCTCAGAAGAATAAAGGAGACAAACAAGAAGAAAATAAGGAGGAAAATGTGGTAAGTAATAAATCTAAAGACGATGCTTTGATTCTTTCCCTAGATAATGCTGATGATTCATGGGTTTTAGATTCAGGGGCCTCATTTCGTGCTACACCCCATAGAATTTATTTTCTTGATTATTTATAAGGGGATTTTGGGTTGGTTTATTTGGGAGATAATGAATCCTGTCAGATTGTTGGAAAGGGAAGAATTAAGATTAAGTTGCAGAATGGGAATCATTGGCTACTATAAGAGGTAAGGCATGTTCCAAGGTTGAGTAGGAATTTAATTTCAGTAGGGCAACTAGGTGATGAAGGTTGCACATTTACTTTTAATGATAAAAATTGGAAGGTTTTAAGAGGTGCATTAATAGTAGAAAAAGGTGTGAAAGTAGGCACCTTATATATTTGTATAGGTCATAATGTTCCTTCTACTTTAGTTGTTGCAAAGAAAACACAAACAGGTTCAAGAATAGTTGCTGCGGGTTCGCAGGTAGAGACTGAAACAATTGTTGTGGTTCTGAGACAACATTGTGGCATAACAAACTTGGGCATATGAGTGAAAAAGTTATGAAGGTACTTCATTCTAAGAAAGTTTTACCAGGTCTGAAATGCATTAATATGGACTTCTATGAAAGTTGTGTGTATGGAAAACAAAAGAGAGTTAGTTTTCTCAAGGATGGGAAGCAAAAGAAAGATGAAAAGTTGGAGCTTGTCCATACAGATGTATGGGGACCGAATCAAGTATCTTCTCTTGGTGGCTCTCATTATTATGTTACATTTACAGATGATGCAACTAGGAAGGTTTGGATTTATTTCCTTAAGCAAAAATCTGATGTATTTGAAACATTTAAGAAATGGAGAAGCTTGGTTGAGAATGAGATGAGTAAAAGATTAAAATGTCTCAGATCTGATAATGGTGGTGAGTATTGCAACATATAATTTTAGGATTATTGTTCTTTTAATCAAATTTGTAGGCAGAAAATGGTTCTAGAGACTCCATAAGAAAATGGAGTGGCTGAGGGAATGAATAGGACAATAATGGAGTGTGCAAGGAGCATGATATTGAATGTTGGGCTGCCTTTAAACATGTGGGAAGAGGTTTCCAATACCGCTGTATATTTAATTAATAGAGGTCCTTCAACTCCTTTGGGATGTGGTATTCCAGAGGAAGCATGGACATGTAAGAAGGTGAGTTATTCTTTTCTCAAAATCTTTAGATGTGAAACATTTGCACATGTAGATTCTGAAAATAGAACCAAGCTGGATGCAAAATCAAAAAAGTGTATCTTCATTGGATATGAAATTGATGAATTTGGTTATAGGCTTTGGGATGTTGAAAATCTAAAAATTGTGAGAAGCAAGGATGTTGTATTCAATGAGAAGGTGTTGTACAAAGACCAGTTGCAGTAGCATGAGAAGAAAGAAAAGGATATTGTGGTGCTAGATGATATTCCAGATAGTGATGTTCTAGTGGTTCCTCATGCTCTGCAATAAAAACAAGAAATACCACAAGCTCTAGTGAATGTTACACAACCAACAAGGCTAAGTAGACCTCCTGAAAGGTTTTCTCCCTCTTTGTATTCTATTTTGTTAATAGATGCTGGTGAACCAGAAGGGTATGATGAAGCTATGTAGGTGGATACAAAGGTTTAGTGGGAGCTTGCAATGAAAGAAGAAATGGACTCCTTGCGAAAAAATCAGACTTGGGAATTATGTAAGTTGCCTTCACAGGTAAAATGGATTTACCAAACAAATGGGTTTATACATGATGAAAGAGGAAGTTGGAGGTAATTTTTTTTTTAAAGCCAGGTTAGTTGTCAAAGGATTTGCACAGAAAAAGGCATTGATTTTGCTAAAAATTTTTCTCTTGTTGTTAAGATGACTTCTATTCATACTATTTTAAGTATTGTGGCTATTTAAGATTTGCATTTGGAACAACTAGATTTGAAAACTGCCTTTCTCCATGGTGATTTGGAGGAGATATATATGGAACAACCCCAAGGATTTGAGGTCAAAGGTAAGGAGAAATTGGTGTGTAGATTGAAGACGAGTTTATATGGCTTGAAACAAGCACCTCGACAATGGTACTTGAAATTTGATAATTTTATGGCTGAGCAAGGCTACAATAGGTGTAATTCCGACCATTGTGTTTATTTTAAGAGGTTGGATAATGACAACTACATTATTTTATGTTTATATGTTGATGATATGCTTGTAGTGGGGTCTAACATGGATCACATAAATGAGTTAAAACAATAGTTAGCAAAATAATTTACTATGAAGGATTTGGGGGAAACAAAACAAATCCTTGGTATGAAAATTTGCAAAGATAGGAAGAACAAAAAATTGAATCTATCTTAGGCTGATTATGTTAAAAAGGTGTTGCAGAGATTCCATATGGAGAATGCAAAAAATGTCAGCACACTTTTTCCTAGTCATTTGAAATTGACTAAGGAGACGTGTCCAAAGACACAAAAGGAGGAAGAAATAATGTCCAAGGTACCATATGCTTCAGCTGTAGGAAGTTTAATGTATGCCATGGTATGCATGAGACTAGATATTGCATGAGTTGTAAGCATACACATGAGTAATCCCAGATTGTTGCATTGGAATGCAATAAAATGGGTTCTTAAGTATTTGAGAGGTACATCCAATAAAAAAATATGTTTTGGGGGATCTAATACTGATTTAGCAGGTTATGAAGACTCAGATTTGGTAGGGGATATTGATACTAGGTGGAGTACTACAGGTTATTACTGTATGCGGGACAATGGTGAGGGGGATATCCAGGTTGCAAAAGGTGGTTACTTTATCAACCACAGAGGAAAAGTATGTAGCTGCAACAAAGGAAAGCAAGGAGATGATTTGGTTGCAATCTTTCATGGAAGAATTGGGAAAATGATAGGCTAACAATTATTTGTTTACAGATAGCCAAAGTGCCATACATCTTGCAAAGAATTATTCCTTGCATTCAAAGACTAAACACATATAGTTGAGGTATCACTTCATCCGATCGGTGTTGGATGATGGATAGATAAGGCTAGAAAAGATACATATAGATGCAAATACAATTAATATGTTTACAAAGGTAGTGATAAGGGAGAAGCTGAGCTCCTCTTCAACTTTGGTTGGTCTTCAAGATTGAAAACAATAAAAATAGAACAGAAGGGTCCAAGGTGTTTATTTCTAGTGGGAGCTACAGGGTCAACAGTGTTATGATCAGTCTCCAAGTGGGAGAGGATATGTTGTGGAGTTTGATCAGTCTCCAAGTGGGAGATGATATGTTGTGGAGTCTGATTAGTCTCCAAGTGGGAGATTGTTGTTATATGGAGCCTAATCAAACTCAGATGTTAAATTTTCCCCACTTTTATCAGCTCGGTTTCCCCCCAAATTATTCAAAGGGGGTTTGGGGAAGCACCCCAAGACTCCGGTCATAAGGTCCCTCATGTAGGTCTAGGGGAAGTGCCCCTTGGCACGCCTTCCCATTGCGATGTACAGGTCGTGGGCAAGTACAACACCTTCAACAGTGCTCGAAGACTTTGAAACCTCAAATGAATTTTGGCTATTTTATAAAATGTGCTGTGGGAGTTGGCTTTTATATTGGTCGACATTGGCCTCTATTTTGGTAAAACCAACATAATTCTTGATAAAAATGGCTAAGGGTTAAGGTTTCCATTGATATTATATTGTAGCATTTGTAGCGGTATTGAGTTGCAAGGATTGTTGGTTGTAATCAATTCGATTTGCTCGATAATAATATTGGACTCTTTGTTGGTGGATGTAGCCCGAGTTTGGGTGAACCATGTTAAAAATTGTCTCTCGCTATTATTATTTCTATGTTTTTCATTCCTTTGTTTAATCTTTATTTGCATTTAATTGATATTTTCAGCATGCAATTCCTAACAATTGGAACTATAATCTAGCATATGATAGATGCTATTATATCAGTTTAAATAGGTAGTGTTGCCAAATATTCTTTGTTCTTTCTCTATGGGTTGTGAGCCTTTTTCTAGATAGTGTGTCCTAACCTAGCAACGAGCCTTTCTGTAATATCTTATATTTGGATATAATATATTGTGAGCTAGCCCTCATCATGGTTTTTCCCTTTTGGGTTTTCCACATAAAACATTGGTGTTCATGTGTCATGTGATTCTGTGGTTGTATTCATGCTTTCTTACATCATTGTAGTAATTTTTATTATGTTAATTGGATGGTTTATGTTTAATTGGTTTAAAGGAACATTGATTCACCCCCCTCTCAATATTCTGGGTGTTCAACATCCCTATGGTCTCAAAGTTCACATCCCAAGTGATGAAGATCATTAATACAAAATTGGGGAATATTGACATGGTGAATTTTAAGATAGATACCTTCTCAGTTGAAACCACTCCAAGGGCAAGGAAGATAGCTATCTTAGGACTAGATCATGTTACATCTTTCCCAGTGGCAGTACAATTCCCTGAGTTCATCCTGACAATAGTAGTAGCCTACAACCTCGTACAATAGAAATTCTATGATTCATGGGGTATGAAAAATTATTGACTTGCCTCCTAATGCAAAATTTAAAACAATAATAGAAGTTGAGGCAGTTAGGGAGTATGAAAAGGTTGTCAGTGGGCATTTGAGATTTATGAACAAAAAATGGTTAAATATAGAGAGAAAGTCAGTTCCAAAGCTTCCCACCAAGTTAAAAAGAGAGAAAACTTTCAATCTAAAATAGGGGAAATTATCACTCTATTGTCAAGAGCCTTTGTAAAAGAAGAATCTAACACATATGAAAACTGTATGTTCCACCTCATTAATTTTATCCTAAAAGAGTAAGTATTCTTAGATTGGTGAAAAATTGTGTGATGCCACCCACAATCAAATTACAATTGTGAAGGATACCAATTTTTTTTCCTATCTTCCTATGTGATATATTGTGCTACCAGAGTGGGAAACTTCCTTAGTTTGAGTACCACGGGTTTTAGGAGAGAAGGAAAAGGAGAGAATAAGATATGGGGATATTATACAAAATTAGAGTACAAGGTAGCCGAGAGACACTTTAAATGGGTAAACAATGCTTTCTTGTACTCAGTCATCAACCAACTTATAAGGGATGTAGGATTTAGGATGACAAAAGAGGCTATGGCTCTAGTTGGTGAATGGAGACAATGGTTCATTCAATTCCCCACGTCCACTTATGTTAGACAAAGCCCCATTCTTGCTACCCAAGCATTGCAGTGATAGGTTAATTTTGATTGAATTCTCTAGACAAATGGTGGATGTTAACGTGAAGTTTTTTGGTAAGCACAAAGTAGGGGGTTTGAAATACCCCATTCAATTGGGATATTACTCATGTCAATCTATCATAGCTTCCAAGACAACTACAAAGGAGTTGCAATAATGGATTTATAAATAATATATTGGAAGGTATAATTTTGATCCCAAAGGAAAGATGAATAACCTCTATGCATCACTGTTCCCACACCATGAGACAAATATTGAATACTTTTGGGTTGACTTGTAAGATGATTTCAAGGTGTAAAAGAGGGTTATAATAGGTTAGTAATTCCTAAAATGAGAGACTTCCAGATCAAGGAGGACTTACCAGAATTATTTTTTGATGATGTTCAGACAGTAGATCCCTTATATGATATATGTGATTGGTACCAAGACATTGAATCCAATAAATTAGATGGAGAAAGAAGATTGCTCCATTGATGAGATTTCTACAACAGTGGTGAATAGGAGCATCTCATGGGTAGAGATCTGAATAAATAGTTATCAAGGGAAAGGGGTATCCTATAGGAAGAGAAAGGACTCAATAGTAGGAACTTCTTCCTCCACAGGCCAAAGAGAATACAAGAGGCTATAGAAGAAGACATTGCCTCAAACAACTAAAGAAGATGAGCCTACAATGGAAAAGGTGACTGAGGAATTTCAAAAGGCCTCAACTACATACATGGTTGCATCTACGGGGGTGGTTTTTGGACTTGGAGTCATTCCTATCTCCCAAGTGATGCCCATAGAAGAGACAACTGTAGCAGAGGTTGTTACCACTACTTCCCAAGCAACTAGATTGGTAACAAAATGGAGAAGGAAACTTTGGTAATAAATGTAACTGAATCTCCCCCTATCATAGATATAGAGGAGGTCTCTCTAGAAGAAGAGCAAGATTATGGGGTGGGTGAATCACCAAAGTCTCCCAAGAGTAAACACTTAGAGGAGAAAAATCTAGTAGAGAACATAGCCTTTGAGGAGCAAGAACATCAAGAGGAGAGTACTCGTTCCCATGGGGGCTACTCCGACATCAATGTAAGGAAACTATGCAGCCATGTAATGACAATTTCCACATAACCCAAATCTGAAACATGCAAGTAAAATACTCAACATCAACATGCAAGAGAATAGACAACATACCCATCAAAGATGACACAAGATATACCTTGGGAAAACCCTCAAGAGGGAAAAACCCAGCCTCCAAAAGCATCCACACTCCATGTATTATTCAGCAATGAAAACCCATTACAATACATCTGCAGAGACTCCATGAACACTTTTGAAGCACAAGCTATCCATGAATTCCATGTGACCAAGCATGAATCCACACATCCCATGCCATGCTTCAAACCCTCACACATGCACAAGCTCAACCTTGACCAACTTTTGATCCAACCCTAAACAACTACCCATGTGGATTAAGCTTTTATAGAAACGAACTCCCACAAAACCACCTCAAGTGGTATTACATGCTAAAACCATGTGCCCAAAAATACAACATCATGTGACCCCACATTTAATATTGGGTACTTTATTATATTTATTATTCCCCCAATATTAAATAATTACATTTGACAATTATGTCCCAATGTTACATACAACAAAGTGGCCCCAACATTATAACTCCTTGTGATGCACATTCACCTAGAAAACCCCTAGGTGTACCACACACATAATAAATAAATAAAACATTACAAACATTATGCAAGGTGTACAACACCTAATCCTAACAATTCTCCCATTTGTTGTATACATTGCATAAGTGGGGTAAATAAATAAACCCATAGGCAACATGTGCCAATCCTATAATCCAAGTGCTCCATGTGCTCCATCAAGATACCTATAAAAACGTTCCACAGCAGGACTACCTTATTCATCCATGAATGCACCTATCCTCCACCATGCCAACTGTACCTAAGATAAGGGAACACATCCAAAGAGATGTCACACTAACTGTCACAAAGAACCATAAACCTACCTCAACCTGATATCTCAAAAACACAAACACTGAATCCAATATGCACTAGTAGCTGTCAAGAATAAATCACCATAGCTAAAATGACACCCACAACAAGTGCCAACACATCCAACTATCCATACCTCCAAAGGTATACATAACATAGTAAATTTATGCCAACACATATCCACCCATAAACCACAATAACAAACTCCACGTGCAAACCTGTCAAAGCATGACATACACATCCAGGAGCTCCCACTGCATGGGCAATGTCAAGATGAATGCAAACCTGGAATGAGCGCATTCAATGTGTCACTTCGTTAACATCCCAAAAAGGCACCATCACAAAGGCATACCAAGTCTACTACCAACATCTCATAGAAGTAAACATGTAGTACCAAGGAACATCCACAATGATAAGCAAAACCTGCAAACCAAACCCTGTAGCATGTCCTCCTACACACACCTCTAAATGCCAACTGTGTCAAGTATGATCTCCTCCATAACACCCCAAAACAAAATCCATAACCACATCCATCCATCCAATCACCAAGATCAAAGATAACATATGTAACTAACATGGATGTAAACATCTCAAAACAAGAAGATCAAACTCACTGTAACCATTCCCAAACCAAGGAAATCAGCCCAATAAACCATCTCCTAAACCCAACATGTACAAGGAGATAAGCATGCCAACACTCCTCAAATGAACCCTCCAGAAACCAAATATCCATGGCTCAAGATCCATATCCATGAGAAGACAAAGCATAAACATAATGCACCTGAAAGAATAATGGGCAATACCTCTCAAGTGAACCATCGAGTAGACCAAGAGTGGGGAATGAGAATGCTCCTCCAGGATATCCAAGTCATCATGACTCAACTAAGAACACTCTCCTCATTGGTCCATGTTGAACACACGTCCAACCAAGGTGTAGGCTCCCTCGGACTTCCTGCTAAAACCTCATCAAGAGTAACCATATCAATAACATGTCTCTAATCACAAGAGAACACCAAGCCTCACCTAAGTCTCCAAGTATCCATGAGCACTTGTAACTGATCAATCCATGCTAAACACCAAGCAAATGATCAATGTACTCAATACAAAGAGAACCAACCAAGATCAAAATCATAGCTCCAACTACAGAATCAGGACATAAACATGACTCCATGATCTCACAACCTCTCAAAAGAAGATCACATGAATAAATCATCATAACATGTACCATGCCACTACTCTAAACCGGCAATCAAGAGTATACCATGACATAATAACACAACCATCCTACAACCAAGGATCACCTGTCAAAACCAACAAGTCATATACAATACCTCAACATCTCCAACACCTGATGTCAAAGAACTCTCACTGTAGCACACAAAATCCAAGAGCTCCTCCATGACACCAAAGATCACCTGCTGAAGACAACCATCCATAATCAACAATGGATCCACATCATTTCCAAATGCTCCCATTAAACCGTGATACTGAGCAATCCCATGGCATCATGATGCACACAATCAACACCACATCACTGTCATATCCATCACCGCCAATCCATCACTGTCATAAGCTCCTACTGAACCGTGTAACCAAGCTATCCATGACATTGTGATACCAATCTCCTCAAACCAAGAAGATACACTGCCACAACCTGAATCAAGATCTAATCCAACACCACCAACAATGCACTTGCATAAACCATCATAACATGCC